>CAAKHC010019107.1:6611-40705 GCA_901007825.1 Macroramphosus scolopax
GTGATGCCTGCCTGTCTGTCTGTCTGTCTGTCTGTCTGTCTCGTTGTCTCTCTCTCTCTCTCTCTCTGTCTCTCTCTCTGTCTCTGTCTCTCCTGTCTCTCTCTCTCTGTCTGTCTCTCTGTCTGTCTGTCTCTCTCTCTCTCTCTCCCCAAATATAGGTCAGTTTAGTAATAGAACCTCAAGCTACTAATTGAAGTTACGTATCTATAACCCATGTTGCCATCAATTCCCATCAACACCACACCCATGAATGTGGATAGGTTAACGTTAGCTCACATTAGCTGGCCCTGTTGCATTACATGTTCACCTGAGCCCTCACACTCATCAAATAAATCCCTTGAATTAACGTTATCGGTGCCAGGAGTTCATGATGTTCAACCTCAGCACCGACAGTTAGGATTCTTTTCAGTTTCCGTGTGCGGTAGCCAACTAATCTGTCTGGCACACAGCTGACTAACGAAGCGTGACATAGCGTGCGGACCTCCAACACACCTTGACATCACACACAAGTAAATAACAGCGTTCCGTAGCAACGACAACACTCTGTTTTTTGGACTCACAACCTCTAAAGGTATCACCTACCCACCGCTGTCCCAAATGACAGCAGGATGTAGGTAAGTATGAGGACGCTGTACATTTCATTGCATATGCACAAATCCTGTATATTCTGTTATGAAGGCGTCAACTCACTATCATGCATAGATAAGAAAACAAACCGTTGCACTACGCACATATGATTCCTTTTTTCGGGCATTCAGCCAAAACCCTTTTGATGACTACTTAAGAAAAGTACTTGCATACTGCTAAAGGCGGTGAAACAGCTTTGTTACAAAAACCGGAGGTATTTGTGGCCCTAATTACATTCATTTAACTCCTGCCATTTTGATGGTGAAACACTTAGTTAGGAATTTTCAATCCCTTTATACACCATTGTGATGAACGCAAACCCATAATTGTTCTCACCCATAGGCACTAACTGGGCTTTTTAATTTTCCATTGCTCGCTCAGTAGCTGTGCCAAGTTTTCTTCAGGTAACTCTGACTCACAGAGTGCAGGCTGTGAGAGTCAGGCCAGCTTTGAATGGAGCTAAATATATATATTCATAAATGCTTCCTGGGATTTGTTACACACGCTGCTCGGCCCAATGAACCTTTTCAACAGAGCACGGCAGAATCCCATGTGCTGTTTTTTTTATAATTAAAACTACTATTTAATTATGTTTTCCTTAACAGTATTATTGTGCTTTGTCCACAGAAAGCAATCACTCCATGGTAATTAAAGGCTTAACTCAAGTACTGAAAGAGCCACATCCATCCCAGCTGTGCTGTTGGTCTCATAATTATTGCTTTGCTGTCGTCACAAGGCGAAACTGAACAATATCTTGTGCGAAATCTGAATGAGGAGAAAATCAGGAGGCCAAGCCAAAGGTGGAGGAAAAAAAATACATCATGAGCAAAGAACGTGGCTTTTGGAGAGTGGAGCATCAACAACATGATTATTCTCACGTACGACCACACTATCTTCCATGCAAGTGTATGTTGAAGGTTGTTGTTGTGGCAGGAATTAGTCATTTTTCCTTCACAAGTTTTCTTCATTTGTATCTTTCAAATTCATTTATGTAATGAAATATACCAAAAACATTGACATAAAAAAAATCCATCAAATATATGTAGTGTAATGTTTCTTTTACGCCAGCTAATAGTTGAAGCAGTGACATGTGTGATCTGCCGTATGAGAAGAATCAAGGTAACACTAACTGCTATTGTCAGCACAAAGGCTGCATTCTCAGAGCGAACACTTGGGAGAGCCCGTCTGCTCCCTGCCCGCCCCGCGACGTGCAACAGCAATCATTCTCCTCCACATTGTGGTTTCATGTGTTTGTTTTGGCAAGCGTATTAACTTACAAAGTCCCACCTTAAAAGTGTGGGATCATTTGAAGAGGTCTACATGGGAGATGAATGTACCAGCAGCAGACAAATGTGTTGAATGAATGAATGAATTTACTTGATGACTGACACTTATTAAACACTGCACATTAGACATCACAGAGGATAGAAACACAATAGAAGGTCTATTTCCACTGCGGTCCGGTATTATAACATTTAACACTCTACAATATAAGAGCAGGATGACAATAAGGCAGGAAGTTAAGACGATACAATCAGCATAGCAACAGCAGGTGGTCGGTTACAAATGTCCACATGACTTTCTGTTCATGTAACTTAGCAATGAAATTAAATATGTTATATTTGTAGCCAGTTTGAACGTGCTCTGTGGGGCTCTAACTTTTGCACTGCAGAGAAATGCGTCCCAAGCTAGCCTATTGAATTAAAGGACACATCCCTTTATGTATTGAAGACAAATATGAGGACTAAAGCTACTGCTGAAGGTCTTCGACAAACCGTACACAGTCATTCAACGATTTCACTGTACCAGACTTCACAATCTGCCCCATAATGAGCATCCCTTGTCTTATTCTACATGTCTGATTGCTCTCTTCGGGTGGTCTTACCATCACACCCTCGTAATAAGGAGTACAAACATGAGAGACGTTGGAAAATCTAATCAAGATGCTAAGATAATGACGTGCTGTGCACATAAACACATGCTCCGTATAAGTAGATGTTCCCCAAACAAATTTCAAGTCTGTTTCAATCTTGAGTGTTTTGCTGCGGCCCAGTTGGAGCCATCATCACCAGGCTCACGAGCTGCAGCCACAATGGAGATCGCGGTGGATTTCGGGTTTTCGTCAGAAACGGCTTAAAGGTTAAAAAGAACAGAGCAGACAAATGAAGACAGAAGCACTCGATCACACGCAGAAACGCGTGTTGCATGCAGGGATGGAAACACACACGCATGCAATCACGCAACAACGGTTGAGTTTCTCAGTGGAGTCGAAGCTGTGAGAGTTTTCTGAGAGACAGGGTGGTGCAAATAAAACGCTAATGACAATATAATGGCTCATTTGCTTATGATGTGGGTAGCAGTGTGTGTGTGTGTGTGTGTGTGTGTGTGTGTGTGTGTGTGTGTGTAGAGAGAGAGGAAGAAATGCCTGTAGTATGAGTAAGTTCCCAGGCTAACCTGGCTAGGTGAGACTCTCTGGCACCAGCCTCTCATAGCAGCCCTGAGGGGAGCAGTACAGTGCTGCAGCCTACACACTGAGGTATGCACACACACACACACACGCGCACACACGCACGCGCACCCACACAGACATACACACACAGGAAGGGCAGACACTATTCAGTTTGTCTTGTCACTGTGTTAGAAGTTTCCTTTCAATCCTCTATCGACACATTCCAATTACACCGTGATCTGACATGTTGTTAACACGTTTTACACACTGTAAATTACACATTAATTATACATGACGTTTTATGTTAAAGCAAAGTGACATATTATTTATGTCCCCATTACCACAGCGTGTTCGACTTAACACTTGGGTAGGAAGGTAACCTACTGCTCGCTGTGGTGATGGGTGAGTTTCAGGGTCAGGTCTCTTCATGTGTTTGACATTATTAGCTGAGCTACCATGTAATCCAGACTCAATCCTCAGGCCAATGAGACTTTATTGGGGGTAAAGGGTGATGGTTATGGAAGCTATTAGACAATAATGGAATAAACTCCCTTGAACTTATTCCGTCCCTGGAGGATAGTCCCGTTTCACTGAAGTTATTCATCGCTCAGTGTTTGGTAAGAATTGATGACATACCTTAAAATGTTTGTGCAGCTCTCATCTAAAAGCTAATCTCTGAGTCTGATAATCCCTGTTTTGGGTTATGATTTAAAGTTTTCAACCTCCGAAAGCTCTTTCCCAGGGTTTGAGGAGGAGGAGTGTATATGATATGATCAAAAACTAAACTGGGTGGATATTGGAACATTTTTAATTTTCTCTTTCGGTAAAAACTCCTTTTCCTTAAACACGTTCGCCACATGTTTGTGTGTTACACCTAGAAGAAAGCAAGGTTTGACTCACTGCAAAGAGAACACAGAGGAATTAAATGTGATGTGTCTCTCAGTCAACCATCAGTTTTAAATTCCCCTAAAAGAACAAAAAACAACACATTCCTGCTGAGTGTAAAGTCAAATCAGAAATGCTTAAAAGTCCCAATTATTATAAGAGCTCTTTCTCTCTCTCTTTGTACACCAGTGCTATTATCCATCATTAACGGCTTTTAACCACTAAGTTGTTGCACTGATCATCATCTCTGAAGAGGCCATAATTACAGGGGAGCCTGCCAAAAAGGGTTTTGAACCGTCTCAGACAATATGATCTGACGAAGACAAATTCGCTACAGGTTGCCTCCAATCACTGCAGCCTGTCACTTACTTTTTTTTAAGGGAAATGCCAGTTGAAAATGTTTCAGCCACCTTCACAAGATGGAGCTGCGTCAACCCTGCAATTTCCCTCAACCCTGCAAAGTTATAAAAACGTAGAGAGAAAAGAAACATTATAAACTATCCTCTCTCTTAAAAAATAATGTTCCACTACCGAGAAAAAGTGTGTTTTTCCTTTCATTGATTGAGTGTTGGAGCAGAGGTAAGCAGGAGTCTGCAGTCTAACCGGTGTGGGTCCGGGGGCGCCTGTGGTGGGGCGTTTGGCTCTGTGAGAACGTGGCGTGGAGGCTAAGCTCCCTGTTCCACTGGAACGTGTTTTCCTTTCTCCATGTTTGGACACACAGCAGACAAGTGGAGGTTAGGACAACACTCCACTAGGAGCCAAAAGACTTATCCGACAAGTAATTAGGAGCGGGGTCAAGTTGAGAGAACTAAGCCCTGTAATTCCCCCTGCAAGGCGATGGGTGAGGTAAGGCCCGACTGGAAATCCTTCCCTCTCAAGGGGTCTGAGAGAGAGAGAGAGAGGAGGAGACACAGAGAGCGAGAGGACTGAGGGAGGATGGTGAGACACTTTATCATTTCAACTTTTAACGACGTATGAGTCTCTCTTGAGCGACACATTGCATGTCTTTTTATTTATTTAACTAATTTTGGAGGCAACGCTTGATGACTCAATGTTCTTCTTGTTGCATGTGAAATTTAGATATACAATATTGAGCAGTGAGTTCTTCATTGTAGCTGAACAGTAGTGACGAATAGCTAAACATTTCAGGAATACCTGAGATAAGATCAGACACACTGATAATGTCCGCGTTGTTTTAGGTGCTAACAGGAACCAAAAATGCTTCTATGCCTTGACGCCAGGTAGCCTGGTTAGTTCCACACGGAGCCTTTCAGGAGCAGATTCTTTCATTTCTGCAAACAACCTTACGTCATCTTGTTACCAAATGAACATGAAATAAAATGAAGAAATGCAATACTTCAAATAACCACATAAAGTATTACTTAAATAAAAACTTCTTCATTTGGTGATGGTTCTCTGTAGAACCAGACAGGCTTTTATTTTTAAGAACCATTATAGTACACTTCTTCTAAATCATACTGCATCTAATCAAGTCTATAACTTTCTCAAACATATGGACACTCATTTAACACAGAAAAACAATTGCAGATTCTTCATCCTGCCACATGATGAAGTATATTTATTTTCCATTCACTCAACTTTTGAGCAAGTGACAGTGTCGACCATTTACTATAATAATAGCAATACTTTTATCTGACAGCTGTAATTGCAGCACTGCACTATTACACATAAAACATTAATAAATAAAACCATTTAATGCTTCTATGAAAAACACAAAAATAGTATATATAGTGCTTCCAATCAGTGCTCCAGTTTGAACAGCTGCACGTTAATTCATTAGTGATAGTTGTTATTATAAAGCAGTGAAAAGTATATAATAACTGAACCTTGAACGGAACACGATTGCATTTGTATGAACTTTTAATCTTATTAAAAGTATTCTGCTGCCATAAATTCTGTATGACTGAAACTTTAAATACTTGACTTGTACCTGTGATGGAGTATTTTTACATTGCTGTGTTAATACTTTTACCTCCTTAAAAGTAGGTAAAATTGTCACGTTATTCCTTTATTTAACTGTTAAATTATGATCATTTAATTTTAAAAAATAAAAACATACTGAAGCAAAGAAGTTGTTTGGATCTGATGTATTTAGATGTTTTAGGATGAGCCTGGAAAATCACTTATTCTGTGAAAGGGAACAGTCTTCCAGTCGGTCGTATTTCTGCTTTGTTGTTGTTCATGTGACATCGCTGATTCATTGTTGATGAAAAATCGTATTTACGTTTTTTGGGGGGAAACTCTCCCTTTGATGGTGGCACAGCACAAAACGTGTGGTTTGTCCTTGCCCAGCGTGTTCGTGTGAGCCCTGGCAAGAAAACTCCCATGATGTTTTCGTACAGCCACAGTCGGCCTCTGCTGTTGACCTTCGCCTTGGCTTTCATGTGGCCGAATCCTCAAGCAAACCGCAGGAACCACAACATGCTTATAAAAGAGACAAATGCAGAAATAACTTTTTTTTGTTTTTAAGCCACATAAAGAATCAAATACGGCAAAAAATACATTCCTAAAGATGTTCTGCAATTTAAAATCACTGTCCTAAGCAGTGTTATTTCGGTTCCAGTAATTTCCCTTTCTGCCAGGAGACTGCAGGTTCCTGTCTGTATTTGCTTTGTTGAATACGGCGTTGGAATGTGATTTCCAGAAGCCCTTTCATCTACGAGGTTATCTGTGTAGCTCTTCTGGCTCGGCTGTTCGTTTCCGCTTAGAAATATAGTCTCAAAAACTGAAAAGCAGTATAGTCAGCGTATATGGTGACTGCAGTACTATTGCAGTACATTTGTAGTCTTATACTGTACTTCTCTGTTACTCCATCCATATATAACACCCTGACAAAGTGTGTGACTATTTTGTGATATTTTCAAACAAATTTGTGGCAGTTTGACAAGTTTAAAAATCAGATCTTTATAATTAACACTTGAAGAGAAGAAGATCCGTCAAGTCGTTACGTCTCCGGACTCGCCTGTGTTGTTTGCTGTCTTCACTTCATGACGGATGCTCAGGAAGGACGGATCAGCCATCAAGAGCGATGGATTAGACCGGACTCGGAGGCTCTGCAGGGAAATAAGGCCTTCATTAGAAAAATGGGAAATAGGCCTCTGTTTCATAAAGAGTCATTAGCGTTTATTGATGAGACTAATGTGTGTGTTTAAAGTAAATTAGAAGGGGAGAGGCCATGCTTTAGGGGGGCTGGTGATGAAAGGCTAGCATGAATGTGCACGGTTGAGGGATTGCTGTTTTCTATTTGAACAAACCGCTTCTCCTCTGCTCAATACACCAGACCACATCCGGACACACACACACACACACACGCATACCTGCTTATACACTGTACATACTGACACTCTCTCTTTCTTTCGCACACACGCACAAACACACACCACTCCTCCCTCTTAGCAGCCTACACATGTAAGTCATATACTAACCAGAGTAGGCCTGGCGCCCGGGGAGAGCAGCCAGGAATTGCCCCTAAGAAACCAAATCCACTTTATCAAACTGCCAGATGTCACTCCCAATCCTCTTCCACTGGACGCTGCTTTCACCAGGCAGCAGCGCGGAGACACGGAGCCTGCCGGAGCCAGCACGGTGACACGGACTCAGAAATAACTGAGTGAAAGAGATGTCTCAACATTTTATGTGTCCATTGCCTAAAGAAATGCTGTTTGTGCAATACAGTCATTTATGTGCACACAGACAGGCAAATATACACATGCAGACAGTTTGCTTTGGATGTTATGACACAGTTTTATTTATTTGTTTTTCTCAATCATTTTTACTCTGATTTAAACGTCGTCAGTAATGAAGATGGAGGCTGAACCAACTACTCATCCAATGTGCTTTGTGTGATACATTTCTTTAACTATTTAATGTATAAAAGTTTGTTTATACAGAAAAAATAAAGAAATATATGAATGCATAAAATGGAACAATACATGTCTTTCCTGACGTTCATTGTTTCATTCACATAATAATAACAGCCCACAAAATCATTCTATATTTTTGAAACAAAGACAGGAAGATTAAACAATTTCACATTCTCCGGACCAAACCGCCGCAGTTTCAGTTTACTCACACGGCAGCGGGATGTTGCTGTTGCAAATAAGGCATGCGCAATCGTGAACTTTCTAAAATGGTAAATTATTCTTCATTATAACAGGCATGGTTACCGGAGATGCCAAGCTAAGCAAACACATTTCAAAGTCCAACAGCTCCCTTGACGGCTCGAGGGCCCGCTCAGATTCAACAGGAAGTGAGCGGTAATTTGCCATGAGTTCTGTCCAGTCTCAGAACTCCCAGACATTGTGTCGTCCAATTAGAGCGGAGTCGCGTGGTTACTGAGACACAGAGCCAATGGGTCACAAAGTTGAAATGGATTCCTACGGTCCCCAGACAGTTGTTGATTGAGTTCCTGGTCATCCGTATGCTGAAATCACTCTTTCCTTCTGTCATTTTTCAGTCATGAGTGTACGAGCCGGCCTCATGCTGAAAAAATCAACCGCAAATGGGATGGCCTGGGAGAACGGTAAATTTATTTTAAAAATAAAGTACGGTATTATGGGTGCTTTGAGGGATGGAAATGGGAATTGGGGGGGCAATATGGTTTGAATCAAGTCAACCTTATTTTGCCATGATTGTGTAACTAATTACATTTCAGGCTTTTCCATTCTGAAAAGGGATGTTGTCTTCAGTGGGACGGAGAGATTTTAACGCATTTTCATGCCATAATTAATTAGTTCCACTTAATAGCCTGGAAGGGGCCCCTGATTGTACTAACAACATGATATAAATTCTCCACTATATCCATACTCAATCAATTATTGACTGATCTCCGATAGAATCAAACAGTTGTCTGTAGTCTGTTGGGAGGCATAAAATCCATTATCTTTATAGGCATCATACGCATTTCCATAACTGCAATCATCAATAGTAGCCTGTGGCAACTGTCTTCTTTGGAAAGGTTTGTTAAAAACTGGGTTGATTTGTTTTGAAGCACAGAAGGTGCTGTGACAGTTTTTACTGTAACTCCCCGTCAGGAGGAGCAGCTGTTTGCGTTGTAATCCTGTTGGCAGACGGGCGCTCGGAGATTGCAGACGTCCGCGAACGCTAATGTATGTGAATCACGTTTCTTCTCTACGTTAGATACGGATCTACATCCCTCCACTAAGTCTTCTTTGTGAACACGTTAAGACAACAATCTGTCCGCACACAGATGAACACACACACACACACACACACACACACACACATACACACACACACACACACACACACACACACACACACACACACGCAGTGCTAAGTCTATCCAGACACCAACAGTGAACTTATGCAATTTTCCCATCATACACAGGAAGTGGTTTCCAAACCATCACCATTCCCAAGTTGCCATGGGTAACATGGTGTCTCCTTACCACCTCTTCACCGTCCTCATCTTTATCCCCTTTCCCCCCTTGTTTGTTTGTTTCCCTGATGTTTTTATTTAAGGCATCAAAAGACACCCCCCACCCACTCCCTCCCTTGCGACATCCCCCCAGCCCCAGAGCAGTCAGGATGATTTGTAAACTTCAAACGACTAAGAGCCCCGGCCTGGTCTCCTCTGCTCATTTAGGTAATTCAATAAGCCAGAGGGGACAGGAGCAGCGACGCACTGCTTCCCCCTCCTGCCCTCTGCGCCCTCGCTCTTCCGACTGAAACCTCTGTGGACTCGCTGCAACAAATGTGAGTCTGTAGTGGAAGCTGCATCTGCTGAGGAAGGATCCAGTGTTCAGAAATGTTCCTCTTGGACATTTTTTCCTCATTTCTTTAAAGCCTTAAAATTACAGAAGTTAGGGGTTTCCATATTCTGACATATACAGACATGATCCAAAATGTGTCCTTTCACTTCTCTCTTTAAATGGGTTTAGAATCAATTTGTCAAGTTACAGATTTCAGGTCATGCTTGATTCATCTGAAATGTTTTCTGAATCTGCAGAAAATAGCTGCAAATCTGAGGTGGGACAGCCAGTATGGCAGAAGAAGGGCAAATCTGCAATTGCACACATCAACATGTCGTATATTGTTTTGAAAGCAACAGGGTGTTTGTGTTTCCAACGCGTCATGTCACCCAGCTGGACCCTTGAATGTTGGCTGCACTTGTGCTTGCTTTGTTTTGCGTGATGGATGAGGAGAAGACGGAATCAGCACGGTTTCTTCACTTCGCAGAGCGAGCTTCAGGTGAGTTGTTGTCGTCTGTTTGTCGTCTCTCAAACAGGGCTGATGCTAGATACTGCTACAAGTTAACACACCACCCAGCTGGTGACGCTTCCCATTCAGCTCACTGCCATTGGCTCTTGCAGGTTTTCTGCTCAATACTCCATCACTTGTCTTTTCCCACTACAAATGCTTGATCAGTGAAGTCTCCATAAGTCGCTGAGCCACCAGTCTCTCAGTGCTTGGTCCCAGCTCGATGGTGGTTATAGAGTGGAAGAGGTGGGGTAATAGGGAAGGGAGCTGTTTACGATATCCGCCTCCCTCCCAGCTTGTCGCGACAGAGGTGGCGGCAGGTCTAAGTACGCATTGCCACAATGGCCCAGACCCATAAACACTGGAAGAGCATAAATCTCTATCTTTATCAAAACCACACAGAGACATTGAAGGCCACTCCCCACTTTGGCTTCCTTTACCCACCAAATCTGCATCTGATAACCCCCCCTGCTTACCCCACCGCTCCACATCAGACACAGCTAATAATGCCACACGAAACCTGTTACAAGAGTAAAAGGCTGATTTCACCGGCACCACAATCCACAGAAAATGATTTGACGTTTGCATGACTTGTCGCAAGTCATGTCGAAACATAAATCAGTCTCTTTCTCAGTCTCCAGTTTGTAACGTAAATATTAATTAACGACTACACCACAGGAAGAGAGTTGAGTCATTAAAAGGTTGTCATTAATGAGGCAGTTGATTTGGTTGTAGAGGAAAAACCGAGGCAAATGATTCAGGATTAAATTCTATCATCTTGAAACAGTCTTCAAAAACACTTTTGAGCCTTAAAAGTATTGGAAAAGAGAAGCAAAGAATCCTGTTCCTCCAGCCGTCAGTGGCTCCCTCTCCCTGCCTCAGCTCGCCCCCAAAGGAGGCAGTAAATGGTCCATTTTATCTCTTTTCTGTCAACCATGACTGAAAGAGCACCAGATAGTAATCTGTGGAAAAAAAAAGAGTAAAAACAATTTAATTACCCCCGCTATTTATTTTTTCTCTACAGTTGTGCAAAAACCTTTCATATGATTGGGATGAAATTGCAGACCCTCTTCCGCAGGAAGGAAAAGCTGACTAATCACCTCACCATTAATGCTGGAGCTCATCAGGGCTGTTGGCACTGCCCACACGGCCACGCTGACTGCGGTTGTCACAGCGAGGTTGGTGCATGATTTGCTATGAAGGGAAAACAGCTCACGGAGACTAAATCTATTTGGATTCTGCTGTTCAAATATTTGGAGCGCCCTGACACGGCTGCCGCCATCCACAGCTGGCAAGGCACAGACTGCCTGTAATTGATTTAATTAACAGTAATTACTCAACTGTTTTTGTGTATGCTCTGTAGTCCCAGGTCGGGGAGGAGACGGGATGGAAGGGGGGGGGGATCTGAGTTAATGATGTGTTTCCATCTTAATTAATGCTGTGGTCCGGTGTGGTTAAAGCACAGGAATACAGACACATGTAGACGTAATTTTGCAGAGACTGACACAGATCGACGCGGAGGGTGGCAGTCTGACATGACGTGGAATGAGTGAAAGGAGAACGAATGTGCTGAGCCGTAGAGAAATGAAATACGAGGTGTTACCGCGGGTTCATTAGGGTTGAAAACACTGCCACCTCTACTTATACGTTACCGATTCCTTTTAAACAAATCAAACTATAAAACGAACATGAGACCGTTTCTGAAATTATGATAGCTCAAGAATTACACCAGTTGAATGTGTGTGTCTGCATAATCCTGTTTGTGCACCTTTTGTGTGCCTATGATTTCTTGTCTAATCTGCGTCTGAGAGGGTGGGGGGTGGGGGGGGGGGAGTTGTTTAAGTCTTGAGTTCTAGCCTGTAAATGTCATGTTTGGGCGAAGATTTCCTTTTTTTTTGCCTTCTAATTGGTGTCGGGGGATTTGGGTTTTTAAAGGGGAAGGGGTAAAAAAAGCAAGTGGGGAGAGCAGGGGGGAGGATAAGCCCACAGAACTGCCAAGTTGCCCTGAAACCAAACTGGATTTTAATGGTTCTCTACTCCACGAGAGCACAGCTCGGGTCATTAAGATGAGAAAATGGGGTCGCACTACAATAATAACCCGCTCGTTTTAATTTGCCAGCACAAGAACATATTGTGTCAACAAATAAAAGAGGTTACTTGTGATCATAAACTATGTTCATTGTTCAAAAGTGTGAGAGGGTCGACAGCATTGACTTCAATCCGGCGATATCATCTTCAAACATCTTCATCTGGAGTTTGCAGGTAAAAAAAAAAAGAGAAAAAAATGATTCCATCACCAGACCTTTTTAATTTAATTCATGGACCACTGCTGACTGAGCTTCAAAGGAGATGTTGAGCTGTTGTCATCGTTGCTGCTTATAAATCTGAGGGCATTTCACTTTCACACACTCCATGTTTCATCTGCAACCACCGTCCAGCCGTCCAACACCCCCCACGTCTCCGCTCCCCCCTGGTCTCAGTCTCGACAGTGAGTGGGTTACTCTACTGTTTACAATATTTCAAATTCTCTCTCAAGTGTTTGGCTTGGCCTTTTCCCTGGCAATTACAGGCTTGCCGGGTTTCTCAAATGGGGCTTTTGAAGAAATAACACTTTTCTCCCCGAGCTCAAGGGAAAAAACGGAGACATTTGGCCAGCAGCTCGCACAGTCAATCACACAAACTGAGCTCAATCTCAGTCTGACGCACTTGGCTGCTAAAATATCGCCATACCTTATGAGCGTGGAGGCGTTAAGAGGCACACAGTTTTCAGTCTGCAGTCAGAACCTCACTGTGACTTTACTGTAATGGATTATGAAGACTTGATGCAATGTAACAACTGTGAAATTAGTAAGCAAGCATTGAAAATATGTGAATAAACCACTTTAGTAAAATGGAGGTTATACAGACTAATCAATAGCTTAAATGATATTAATAATGTATGCTAATGTAAGTCATAGTCATCCAATGAGGAAATGTAGAACTTTGTAATGTTTCATTAACGTGTCCGGTCTTTTCGGAGCTCAGTGTCTGCTTGGAGATGAGGAAGGGATTTCTTATTGGATAAATATACAAGAGTATTTCCTGTGTCATAGTTTTATTGTCACAGTGTTGCTTTGTACTGACTCAAATCAAACTGACCACTTAGACCACTCATCTCCTGTTTCAAGAAATGGGGAGACTGTGGAGGAGTACATGAGGGCCAGGAGATACATGTTGATTGTTTATTCGTCCATAATTGGCTGAGATCGACCACCTAACGGAGAAGGTATCCCTCAGAAGAAACCAAATTGAGGTATCATGTGTGAAGCTGTGAATGGGAGAGCGGGGGAACAAAGGCAGATATAAAAGACAGACAGGGAGAATTTGTGTATGAGGAAACGTGCTTTTAAAAACATTTTAAGGACTTGGCCGGGGAAACAAGGATGTAAGTCATTGCCGTAATTGCACAATTGCTCCGCTGGATTGTCTCTGTGAAGATTATGATGCCAAGTTCAGATGAAAGGCACAATAACATCAACATAGTTGGCCTTGCATTGTCAGTGGGCGGAGAGAGAGAGAGAGAGAGGGGGGGGGTGTAGGAGGAGGAGCAGGAGTGAAAGGGGGGTCTTGAGTTCCTTACCCTGAGGCTAAGAATCTCCCCTCCCTCTGCTCCTCCACCACCCCTCGCCCTTCCACCCACACAAGGGAGTTAAAAATCCCATTTACTCTGACTGGAGCCAGGAGTTGGCTTGAAAAGGCCGGGGACAAAAAGCGATTTTCCACGGAACAAAACCATTACAATGGTCCTGCTTTGATCTGGGCCCTCCCCCCTCCACTGCTACCAGTGCCAATTGAACTTTGTCACCATGCAACTGTCATCTGCGGAGGGAAAGCCCTGATACTCTGAATGAAGCGGTCCATAGCAATTTACTCCAGACAGCGCTTTGAAGTGTCAGGGAGAAGTCCAGCTCCTAGTCTCCACTTTTTTGACCGCTCAGCCTCTCTCTCTCTTTTCTTTCTTTCTCTTGCCAATTTTAAATGTCCAGCAGGACAGCATGGACAGTCCAGCAGGGCAGCGACATCAGAGAGAGAACATTAAACATCCAGCACCTTTGCTTTCTGCCTCTTTCCCTCCCTCCTTCCCGTCTAAGTAACAGAGGCATGCAGCGCTGGCATGTGGATAATCAGCCATGGGGCCCCTGCAACATCAAAAGCTTGGAGAGCCCCTAAGAATACAAATGTGAGGCCTAATGGTACACTTCATTAATGTCCTCCCCATCAAAGGCCACTTTACTGACTTGGGAGATTGACTAATTTACACATTGTGGGAAATTGCTCCCAGCCATGCGTAAAACTGCCAAGCATTTATATAGAGAGAGTCGGAGAGAGAGGTGGGAGGAGGTAAGTGGATGGGACAGCCTCTGTTCTCTTCTGAAAATCTTTCTTTAAATGTTCGAAGTGGCTGAAGTCCAAGCCACATTATCACACATACGAAGACCGGGGAGCTCACTCCTTTGTATCCCTTAAGGATTATTACTTTAGGCATTTTGATGTGGTCCATCATCTCCTTCATCTGCTTCTATTTCTAATCTTCTCTTCTTCCCTCAGTACTGGATAACAGTATGAATGTTACTCGTTCAAAAGTCAGGCTGTTGAAGAACACATCAATTAGCAGTACAGATAATTTGTTTACTGTTTGAATTTCAGATCGGACTTTGTTTTCTCTGTGCAGTCATGGTGATCAGCAAATATGAACCACGTTTGAATCTAAGCCAAAAGTATCATTAAAGACCAAGAAAAGCCATGCAATTCAAAAAACAGCAATTTCCAGGCCTGGAGATGTTTTGGAAAAATAACTAAAGCAAGAACGTTTTGGAAAAGTCATGGAAATTTGCTTCAGCAGTACTTATATATTTGGTTTAGTTAGGATGGCCTGAGAAAAAGATGTATTGGTTCTTCTTTATTTAATTAAACTTTGTATCAGCAAGCTTAATTTTGGTTAAAATATTGTTACATTTGTCATGTCAGTAAACCATGAAAAATCATCCAAACTTGACGTTCAATTAAGAGCTCATGTTTTACAGTAATTTGGGCACCATAAATACTCTCAAGAGTTTTTTATTTCCCAAAGTCTCAAAAACTATATAATTAAAGAGATGTTCTGTAAGCACCACAATGCAAACATCTGAGTATTCCTGAAAAATGTGCATGTCCATGAAAGAAATACAGTAAATATAGAATGTAACTTCTTAGAAAATCATGAATGAATGTAGTTTCATTCATTTCTATTTACCTACAGACCCATCTGGTTGTTAGCTGCTTGCTAGCTGAGCTAGGCTAACAATGTCCCTACCTATATTCTTTATGTATGACTCAAGAGACAGTTATTTCTGTCAGGAGTTGGTGGAGTGAAAAAAGGAAAATAAGTTCTCCTCTCTGAGCTTTCGCTCATCTCCAGCTGATGCTGAGCTTTGGGCAAAGTAAAACTAACTAACTAATGCTAGCGGTGATCAAAGCCACTGCCGCACACCCTCGACCGATCGGTGACAGTGAATCTCCCTTTGACATCTCACTAAAAACACAGTGATACGCTAACATAAATTCCTATGTACAAACTTAATTGAAAAGTGAACTAACCGTAACGTGGAGGCGGAGGAAAGTTATGCTAATGCTATGTTAGCACGTTGATAGGAAGTAAACATAAGAGCATTTCATAACATGCGTAAATGCGTCACACTACATGATTGAAGTGGAGAGTTGCTCCCCTTCTGCTGGATGTGTGAATCCAACAGTTCACTATATAAACTTGTGTAAATATGTCAGTGTTTATAGCTCGCTGACCCATTTCCAAAACTATTGCTCTAAATACTAAAACCGCCAAGCCTCCATCTCTCCCTTAGCACCAACACGTTGGCATGTTTTTCACAATCACACACGTCATCGACCGGCACATACACACACAAACTCATATTACTGTCATCACCAGTTATTACAAGCCGGAGCCACGTGCAGGCCAGCATGTTTTACAACCATGTTACCCATGCTGTGGGGACTTAAGTGACTGCATGAGATATTTCTTGAAGCTGTCTTACATATATGTCAGTGCGAGCTTGGGCTGGAGGGAGTTAACGCCTGCCTTGGACCCTGACACCTGCGATACAGAGCAAGTCTTTCAGTGGGCAAATTATATGGCTTTAATTTGTCTTCTTGAAACAGTGTAGCAGGCTGCAGTTATGATGCCAAGTTCCCCTCGACTGTAGCATCGAGGAGAATGTTAAAAGTGTGTTGAGTGTCTGTATATGTAAGCACAGCCTTGACATAAGTAAATACACCGCCTTGGGTGGAACACCTGTTTATGTTGGAGACTGGGGGAGCTGACAGATATTATAAAGAAGTTCTCAATGTTTTCCATGTAGCCAGAAAGTAGCAATGAAATTTGTTCAAGGAGCCGTACTGGCAAAAGTGCCGTGCCACTGGACTTGCTGGCAGGAAGGGAAAGCCTAATGTGTCTCGGTCGCAATTTGGGCAGTTTTGTGGTTGGCTCAGGCTTCAGCAGTACACACTTCAGTCATTGGCTGGCCAACAGAGGCGATTTGAATATCGTGACTAATTCGACCAATTAAACTGTCACAGGCCTTTTTTCAATGGGCCTTTTTCACGGGCTGCTCATCCATAATGCTCTCCTCTGTTACCCCAGGCTTTGACTTTAACTCAGTCTATTCACAGTGAAGTGGTGCAATGAACTAGATCACAGAGTATGTAAAAGCATAGCCAGAGGCACTACTGGGCTAAGCCATTGATAAGGGGGGATCTTTACAAATTCAACAATAAGGTCAGTATAAACAGTTTGAGACACTCTTAGCTGGCTGCTTTTGAATCAAAAGCAATCAGGGTGGGCAAAATACAAATTTACTGTAATTATATGGAAATCATGAAATACTATTTACAGATAATGAGTTAATCTGTTAACACAGTAGCCGTACCTCTTCTAGTACGCAGTGTAAACCTGCACTTCCTAAACATTTCCCTTGTTTTGATACAGATTAGAGAAAACTTTCACTACTAGTTATATTCCTATTATTCCTGTATCTGGACTCAATCTTCAATGCTTTAAGGTCTCAGTATGCTGAAAGTGAAGCAGGTTGTTGAGTCTGCTCGTCTGAGAAATCTTCTTTCTCAAGCGAGGTGAAAAGCCCGCCGTCTCAGAGTTGACATGCCAAGAAACATAAATAAAGAAAAGCGGCACAAACCTTTGGCCAGCCTCTCCTTCACAGAGGTCCTCTGCGAACAGCGTGACCAATGATGTCCAAAATTTCAAATTGTCTAATTAGAAAGTTACAAAAATTGTAGAATGCAGCCCCCTGGAATATACGGCAGCCCTAAAGATTTATACACATCTATTGATTCGCTTGTAGCCTGTTTGTCTTTAGCAGTTCCCAGCTCTGGTTGCCAACGTAACGCTGTTGTCTATTTGCCATATCTATCATCAACTGTATCCTTCGCTCTCATTGGTAGTCCTAGTTGCTTTGCTTAAAGTTAACATTAGCTTAAGTCGGTTGCTGCCAACTTAGCATCGCCAGCAGTAACTGGCCTGTCATCGCCACAAGTCACTGGATTTTTTCCACTTTCCTTGATCTCTGGATGCAACATCCCTCAGTCTCTTCCTGTGTGCAGTATGTGTTGTATATATAGTCAACAGCAGCGCAAAGAGGAGAACAGGGGACATTCCTGGTATGTTTCTTTGTCATTGAATTTAATAATCTCACTTTATCATTGTGATAAACATCATATATTGTTGTTGTGAGTCTGACAAGCCTTCAGACTCATCAGTCTCAATCTTTCTTAGTAAACAAGCAAAGCCTGAATAAAGACGGATCCTCTTAAAGGCGGTATTACAGGATCTCTGTATGAAATGGATTATTGCCTCATTTGTACTCCAGACAACACACAACAGTGGAGGTGTTGAAGACTGGCATGTAGCCAGAAGGTGTCAGGTGCGTTTCAACCGTTGGAAAATTGTAAGAAACAAGTTGACGCACAAACATACGATCTTATGTGTGCTGCCACCCACAACCCCATCAGTGAGGCATTTTATAATGACAGCGTGGTCGGGATTAAAACAATGAAATCTATTTCCGTTCCAAGACTCGCATGCTATCCGGATTAGCGTCAACATTCTGATCATTTTGTCACCTGGAAATACTTGTTTTATTGTTGACTCAAAATGCCGTGACTCAGAATTAAATGATCTCAAGTCGAAAACAAAAAAAAAGCAGCACAGACTGAGTCAAGCACACAACAGAGGCAGGGGATGACCCAGATGGATAACTGTGGGAAAGTTAGTATATGTTAATTCAGTCAAACGTGACACTGGTTTGTACACGCGAATCGTCCTTTCACTGTGATTTAATTTGTTCTTACTCTTTTTATTGTCCGTACAACCCAAACTGTTACAAAGGCAGTCCAAAGACACAACAGTGATGGCAGACCAATGGAGACATTGAGGAGGACTGAGGGGAGACTTGACATCAATAGACTGGAGTCAGGCCTCGTGAACCTCAAAGGGAGCGCTTGAATTCACCTTTTGTCCGTCCCTAAACGAGACGCAGGGGAGACAGCGCCAATCTAGTCCGCAGATCTCAAAGAGAGGGAGAGCCACGCTTGGATTTAAGTAATGCGGTGCTCCTTGTTGAACAAATTCACCATTGTGACTCGTTAGCCTGATACTATCCACATACCTGCTTTGGGGAATGCTTGTGAAAAGGCGGTCTGGAGTCTCTGCCAAGACGAGGGATGGAGTGGTGAGGAAAAAGGAGGGGCTCCTCTTAATGGGTCACAAATTCACATTGAGAGGAGCCACATCTGCATTTTATCAGCAGGACCCAGATAGTGTTACAGGGGACGATTGTCTGCAGATTGGCCATTGGGCCTTTTAAAGTGGTAAATTGTTGAGCAAAAGCAGAGCTGCACACAGGATGATGTAGCACGGGACCGCCTGCCACTCACGGGAGCTGTCGGGCTGACACCACTGAAGAAAGCCCTAATGAGTTTTAAGGATTGAGATATCCCTTAACTACCGAAGGAGCATTCAATTCCCTATTCTGTCACTGTTTGTGTGTCAGCTTGTTTCTATGGAGTAGACATTGGAGCAATGCAGATTTAAGCCTCATTCAGACAACTCAACATACTAAATCTATTTTTATTTACACACTAAAACATCAAAAGCATCAGTGGTAATTTGGCAGAAAACTGTTATCTGTCCAGACAGGGTCTCTTCCCATGGATGACCCAGAACATCCTTTGACACATCTTCTCCACAGGGAGCTGGGGACGTGGGGTCCAGCGTGGTCTGACAGCGAAACAAGTCCCTCGAGGCATCAGAGTTCCCCGCGGGGAAACTCTTGTCTCGCCCCTTTGCTTCATTACCATCTTCCCCCTCTTTTTCTCCTTTCATCTGCAGTCTATCGCTGGCTCCAAGCTGCTCGCATCCGGGAATATGGTCAATAGGGGTGGGAGGCTACAAACAGAGTGGGAGCGGATATGGGAAAAGGCAGAATAAACATTACAAAGACAGGGGATTTTCATTTCAGTTTATAGCCCCTTTTTGACAATAAAAGTTGAGGCAAAGATGCAAATGTTGGCTTCTCCCCCTGGTTGTTTCAAACAACAGATAATCATTTTATTGTGTGTAAACTGGACTTCATCACATACACAACCTGTATTTGCTCACGTCAGACTCTTACAGTTTAGTTGGATGAATAAAGTGCACAGTTTCTGTCTGATGATTTTTTTCCTCATAATAACTTAAGCAGTTGCATACAAGCATTGTCCTCCATCTTTTCTCTGAAAGAGATTTTGATTTTGATACATAAATCAGTGAGCCACTTTCCACAGTTTAGCAGACTCAGCAGCACAACACAGAAAAGGGAAAGTTATTCCACTTGTCTGGAAAGCAGCGGGGGCCAATATAGATGTTCTGACTGTATCTCTTCTCTTTATCTTAATCGTCTGAGTTAATGGGAGGGAGAGACAGTCTACATTATGATCACCTATTTGCCCTCTAATGGTGTTTATAAAACGGATGGGAATAAACAAATTAGGGCAGATGGACAGGATAAGGCGCACACACTCTTACGTGCACACAACTTTTCCGTGCAGAAGTTCAGAGGTATCGGATGAACTGAGAGCGCTTAAATAGTCAAAACAGTAAGCTGGTTCGACATGGAAAAGAATTCTAAAATGTGGTACAATTACTTTAAACTGCCAGTTTTTAGTTTCACAAGATATAACCGGGGGGGGGGGAGTGTTGCAGAATTCGTTGGATAAACATTTTGTTCCAGCAAAATGGCAAAATGTCGGTTTGATGTTTTTAAAGTATCATAACTCTGTAATAACACAACCTTTTTTCCCTAAATATTTCAGTTACATATTGTCGGTAGTAAGAAGGGACTACGCACTGATTTGCTAGCCAGAGATATGAAACCTGTTTAATTCGACAACCATTAGGTAACGCAGGATAATTTATTACTGTCTCATTTATTGGGGGCAGCTTTGAAACACATTTTCCCATGACACCCCGCTTTGATTTCTCTGACCTCTGACAGACACACACCTTCACTAAATGCACACATAAATCTAAGCTTATCCACACACACACCCACACACACACACAAGGGAAACATATCCACACATGCTTCCCCTTGTTTGTGTGCATTTCTCTGTCACGCACACAAACACACAAATGTATCCTCGTGTTGCCGGGTTCTCGGGGACCCATCACTGACATACCCTAGCCTGAATGCCTAACCCCACCCTTATTCTAACCTTGACCCTAAAACCAAGTCTTTACCTTGTGGATGGATCCACAACCAACTGTGTCTAGTCTTCTTTTAATGCATGCAATAAATGTGGGGCTTGATCCAAGAAATGTGATATGAAGCCAACTAGCACAACGTAAATATAATATCGCATACTATAAAACCGATAGACACACCGATAGTGAAGCATTTCCTCAAACACGGTGTACAATCATTACAGATAGTAACCTAGAACACAATATACTCTAGACAACTGGACGACCGCTCATACAGAGATACACATACATCCCTCTGATCTAAAAGAAATAAATCAACGTGAGTATACTCATACATACTTCCTCGCCACCTACTTACAGAGCTGGTTCCAAATCAAAGAGCCCCCAGATGACCCAGGCGCTACTTGTTTTGCTACAAACAGGCCGTATTTAGTCTATGATCTGGGGAGGTAGTATCTCCAGTCCCTAAAACTGAGTCTAGACTCTCAAACAGCCATTTAAACATGTGGGGTCCGGCATTTTGGTCCCCACAAAGCTGTCAGACCAAACACGCAGACAGTAGTTGGCTTTTCAGAACACGCCCCACACACACACACTTACACACACACACACTCTCTGGCCTTATCGCCAGACTTTCATGCGCCCCCAGACTCCACTAATCAAGACAAACTCCAGCCATACCCTGCACCTCCAAAACCCACCCTTCTCTCATTCCTGCCGCCCCCCCAGTCCTCCCTCATTCCATCCCACTTGGCCTCTGTGGCCGCTGGGCCGCACAGGGTCCCACTGTAATTGGTTTAGACATAATTTACTGCCCACTTGGTAATGTAGCATTTCAGCATCTGATAAAAATCATATCAAGTCACAGCACTGGGCGCTACGGCTTGAAAGGAACTCATTGTAATCATTTAGATACCAGAGGAGGTGCCTGCTCTCTCTCACTCGGCTCCACTCCCTTTCTCCCTCTGTCTCTGCAGCTCTGTCTCTGCCACACAGAGAATTAAACTGAAACTCATACAGTTGCATGTCAAATTCCCAGTTGACGTTTTCTGCTTCCCCCTTCACTTGACTTTTTACTGCAAGGCTTTTTCAGGGGTCATGACAAATGGACTGTAATCATTGTTCCAAAAACATGGCTGATGTAACCTGCTCGACTGCTCGCAGTGGCGTTCTTCTTTCTGCCAATTCCTGTGAAACAAGAGGGTGAGAAACATTGAGCCAAAGAGGAAGGGCATCGAATGAAAAACAAAGTCCAAACAATTTGGCCTGTGAATTGATGACAGTTGTAATTATCATAATTAACTTAATGTGGAGGAAGCATAGCTGACAGTTCACATGTTTTTTCATTGAGACATAAATTCAGCCCCGGGCTGATTCTGTTGCCACACTGGTTTCTAAACCATCAGTGCTGAGCTGTTGCACTGTAGCCCAGAAATGATCCAGGCTTCAAAGAATAAGGCTGTATAATAAAAAAATAGAGAATTAAATTACACTAGTTTTTTTCATTTGTACAAGATAATTATTTAGTGTGTACAACCTGCAGAAGATATTTTTATATTGACAAAAGTACTTGAACTTGTCTGTCACACTGAGCATCTTGGGCTTAGTCAAGCAAACTTATATTACCGTAGTTAGCAGTATTTTATTAATTCTTCAGTTGTGAGTTTGGCTTCAGATTTATACATACTCCTAAAGTCTCTTAATTGGACATTGAGGTAATTGTGTGATGCATAATCATTTTACTTTGGGTTCAATTGCATGTTAAAGGACGTTCCTTCCAGACCTATGAGAGCGGAAAGGAGGCTTATGAACCAGCTAATCCAATGATAACATATATTACCTCTTGCTTGCAGATTTGGTCTTATAGTATCCATGCGTATACTTGACTATTCTAAATGCTTTTTATTTGTATTGAAATGAATTGAAAAGGTTCTGCTGCAGGTTTATTATACCATACAATACAAAAACAAAAATATCACAGCATACTAGATCAAATTGAAACTGCTTTCAAAATAAGTCAGCTGTTTAATTCTACAAAATAACCGTTGCTAATCAGAGTACATCCAATCCATTTTTTAAAGAATCAACGGTAGCCGGCACGACATCCTCTGGTAGCTCATCCCCTGCTTTTACAGCACAAGTGTGTTTCGGAGAACCACCTCAGTGGGAATGATGTTAAAGGGGTCAATCTTAAATCAGGCCTCGATGTGTTATAATTTTAAATACAGATAATGTGAAACATTTAAAATATCCTGTTATCTCATAAACCGATTTAAATACACAGATTATGGTAAGATGTTTAAACTAGAGTGTTTTCTTGATAAAAAAATAAGTCATAAATCTGAAACAAATAAAACCTGAGATTTGTTTTCACCGTAGGTAGGAATGATAATATAAAAATGTCCACCCACCCACAGAGTTAAAAGGGTGAAAAAAAGCCGGCATCGGTATTTGAGATGGAAATTTAGTGAACCTATTACCAGTTCTTGAAGTAGATACCGGCTATAAGCGCGCAATTTGCCATGTGTTTTATGAGTGGCACTAAATCTGGGTTTTATCAGTGTTGGGAAAATCCTGACGTGCTATTCAGCTTCCACTGATGTTTGGCTGAAAGTCCAGCTACTCTCTCTTCAAGGCTCCTCCGCTGCATGCTCGAGCACACAAAGGAAGAAGCCACATGGGCTGACAAAGGGCACTATCTAAACGCTAAACAGAGGCCTCGTGTGTACGACATTCCAGATAAGTAGACAGGTGATCAGCCCGTGATCAAAGACTCGACAAGACTTCCAAGGCGATTCTTTCCGTTAAAGCAACACAACTGATTGTGCTAATTACCGACTGCCAACTCCCATTCAACAAGATAAGCAATTATTTCTCCATCTAAATCCAACGGCTGTGCGGGAGGAGACTCATCACATGTTTAACCCTCAGCAAGTAGTTAACAGTCTGTTTATGAAATATAGATACTTGTGTCTCGGCAAAATTGTGTATTTGATGCTTTGTACTGAGATGTGGAATAATATTTTATATAACATGTAAAAAAATTAAATTTTTCACAGAATTACACGTATATGGTTGAATTTATATATAATATATATATATATATATATATATATATATATATATTATTTCCTTTCTTATTTCATCTGTGAAAAAATAAAATCAGATACATTCCCATGTCTTTGCACACCAGCGTTCAGCCAAGATCCCTGTTGGAAGTGACCATGTGTGGTGTCTCGATGCTGGAGTGTAACAGGTGAACACCTGGGAGCAAACTGAAGTTCGGTCTAAGGTAACGTTAACTGACTTGTGTGCGTGTTGAATGCTTTCAAAAGTTCAACAGTTATGACGTCAGTTATGATGATGATGCAACTTTCTCATGACCCACAGCCGCCATCCAAGTGAAAACTTGTATTACTCATTTTGAGAAGTAATTCATTGAAGTTCTCACTATATTAAATGCAGACTTGAAACTGGGCCTTGGAAGTAAAGAGGTGGTTTTTCTGTTCGTTCCAAACTAAACAAGCTAGAAAACTGTTTCATCGGCTTTGGATTTCAATTGTCTGTGTCCTATTTACACCATGAGTTGTTTAGCTATTCATGCACTAGCATGGCCATGGCCATATCCACAGCTGAAAGGTATTGTATACTCAGAGAAAAACCTTGAGAGAGGCCAAATCTTGTTGAGTTGAAATAACAGAGAAAGGATTAACAATGCGTGTGGCTATGCGGTTAAATGCTCAACCTCTGACTTGATCGTTTTAACAACTTAATAATATGTACAAAAGGGGAAAAAGTGAAACTCCAATTATGGTGGGACTGGAGAAAATTACAATCTGTTCACAGGATTGCTGCAGGACTGGAACCCATTTCAGAAATCAAACGGCATTTTAAGTGTTTTATAGCGCTTTGATTCGTTTAACGCAGCCCTCAGATATCTGATCTGGTGTCATTGGTGAACGGCTTAATTGCGTATTAATCCCATCTAATATGTCTCAAAACTGTGTAATGAAATAATAAATTCACAGCACCGACTCTTACCTCCCACGCCTGCAATCGCTGGAACATTGTCAAGCTTTCATAATCCCCTCACCCCCAAATGAAAGTGCACAAGAAACTGAAACCCTATATCACTCTGCACTGTGGTCCTGAAATCATCATTTCACTCAGGAGGCTCTCTCCACACAAGAGCGTGCACTTGATTAGGCCACTTAAGACGTGTTTTAAGGGTTTTCAGGCCTGTCAGGAGTCAAGTGCAACCCTTTGGCTTTGTTTCTGGTCTAACGTCCGCAAGCCGTCTCACTGTGTTGATCTTGAACTGCTCCAGAGCCGCGGAGCACGCCTCACACACCCGGCAGAACTCTCTCATGTTAAGCCACGGAGGATTAACTTCAGACCAATAACACGCAATTAAATATCTTAAGCCTATCAGGCTACAGCTAAGCAGTCAGTGGTCTTGCTTTAGCTGAATTTAATTGTGTTTCTAATGCCCAATGAGCTCTGTGCTGTAGGGGGTAGGCAAGTGGAAGAGGCCCTTGTAGAAGCCTCATATAGCCCAAAGAAAAGCTACAACCTAAAGGGTGCGAGAGCGGCTGAGGCAGTCTCATCTCTGGGGCGAAGCTCCACTGAAGCCTGCTGCCTGTGGGAGAGCGGGAACGCTTCAAACTGTAAAGTGAAACTGACACCGCCCATAATCGTGTCACTTTGCTCGCTGTCCCCTTTCATGGGCTAATCCTATTAAACAATAATAAAGACATGACCACATCTTCTGAGCTCTTTTCCTGTTCATTTAAGGCCTGTTTTGCCTTTGTATACATGCACGTTTTGTCTGCCATTGTGGGCTGAGTGGGTTTCCTGCTGCATTGCCCAAGAGAATAAAGATAGAAAAAGGAACGCACACGTTCAGGCTGAAGTCGGTCGAATGGTGAGAAAAAAAAGGCAGTGCAAGTGCTTGACTTGGGAAAAAATGCTGCCATATTGTGTGTGTTGGCCAATCAGTCAGTCAGTCGGCAGAATTACACAAAAACCAACAGGCTGATTTTCATGACACTTGGTGAAGGGGTGCATTGGCCAAGAAAGATAATTATAGGGCAGATCCCCTAAGTGAAAGTAGGGAAAAACACTAAGTTTTTTTACATGGTGTAGGTATACAGAGTGCTTTTGTAATTACCTCCCTGCTTTGTGTTAATACAGTAAGGCACAATTAAGCCTTTTCAGTCACTTTACCTGCATATGCGAGTACTGCCGAGTGCAAGGCTGGTGATGTCCGAAATCAATCAGGGCTGAATCCTGGAGGTGTAGCTGACAGAGGGAAGGATTTTGGCAGACAATAACCCTTGGCACCTTTTCTTCGGATGATATTCACATTCAAACCAGAAGCTAAATCACCCTCAGAGCCCTCCTCTGTACCTGATGAATTGGGAGCCACGTCTTCCATCCCCGCTATTCCCCAGTCTCTTGCTCTGTGTTCAGGTACATATGTGATGTCTAGCAAATAGATAAATCTTAACAAATTGATCATTCATTCCTCTTTGTCAGCTGGATGCAGTACCTGTGCGAGGAAACTGAATACATTCCATATGAAGAGCGCTTAATCACATCATCCTCCAGTTGTAATGAGCAGTTGAGCCATCTCACTGGAGACAATCAGAAGAAGGATGAAGAGTTGGGTGGCTGGGAGCAGAGACGCACGAGGCGGAAGATGGATCGTCACGCGCCCTCGTAGTGAGTTCCCCCTAAACAACGGACATGACAAACACTTCATCACCAAACCACCAAATCAGCAGACATGAATACTGTCTTACATTACATGCGTCCAGAACTGTGTGTGCCTTGCTGCGATATCTTGTATACAGTCTATGACACCAATCCGGGAATAGCCAACAAATTACCGCCATTAAAAGTAGATTGCTAAACCCATAATGAGACCGGTGAGCAATCGGAGAGACATCAAGCCGTACGCAGTCCAATCAGAACAAAAACAAACATCTGAAGCGGCAAACTCTCATTACGCCATCATCCCTCCAGACCTCCACTTCAGTTTGAAACACTTCTTGATGACTGAACAAACAAATCCCAACATTTTAGTGTTTGGCTTGGGGGGGCAGATTAGTAATCATATCTCTGTCCTGTTATTCTATGCCTTGGCAGGGAGGAGGAGGTGTGGGGGGGGTAAAGATGAAGGAGGGAGTGGAGTCGGTGGGCTTTTGCTGAAAACATAATTGACATGGCCCCGGTGACACTGTCCATCAGATTGCGCTGTGCCTCTCGCTGTGCGTTCGCCGGGCCCCTGCGATGTTTCATTAAACAAGGAGCGGGGCCTCTGAGATGTTTGTGCAGCCTCTGTGGCTCCACCACACAGCGAGGAGCGCGCCGCGCCATCACAACCCCGATGAAACTATAATTAGCTTTGCAACCCAAGCACATCAAGACTCGGCACATACATTTGCTCACGTGGGTGTGTGATTTCAGTTAAATGTTTTTCCTGGAATAAAACCACATTGTTAAAAGCATTTATGATCAGCATTGGCACATTTGCAGTATTTACATGCGATGGATTCTCAGGGAACAATGCATGCATCTGATACAGAGTTACTATCTGTGATCATCTTAGCTCTTTGATAGAGGTGTTGGCAGCTACTTTAATTACATAAGAGCTGTAATAAGATGTCACTGCTGATGCAAACTCTAACTGGCGAAACAAGGCATTAATTGTATTACAGTGATCAATCATTCAACAACAATGCATATACAAAACAAGAAGAGCTGCTGGCAATGAGGAGCTGCACACATCCGCGCTCTCTGTGCGGTTGTGTGGAACATTAGGTGGAATTAGGTGCTCCTGGGGTGATGGAAAAAGTCGGGTGGAAGAAGTGCACAATTGAGGCTTTTCATTGAATGTCGCTGAGTAAAACTACGACTGATGTGATTAGATTTGCAGTTCAAGCAACAATCAAGATACAAATGCTGAGTGAGCTGGATTGCATCATTTTAGACTGTCTCATATAAAAGTTACTCAATGATGCTGCGTTTGATCAATCAGTCTAAAAGCACCCCTGAACCCAGTTGAAGGAAATACAATACATTTGTACTAAATCTATTTGTCTTCAAAAAAATCACTCCAGAGATTATAATAGCTCACCGTAACAGCGAACAACCATCTGTTGAAACCAAATCAATTACACAACTGTTACACTACAACACAGAAAGCACAAAACGAGATCCAGTTGTGCATAAAAGGACTGAGGCTCCTGGTCATGGCCCTCAACTTCAACAAAGATAATCATCAGAGATATTGAATAAGGAGGATGTGAAGATAATACAAAGCATGCAAGCCAGAGGAATCCACGCTGCCTTATAAGGCCTCAGTTGGTGCAGAGAGGGCAAAGGGGTTAGCAGGGTTGCAGAATGGTGGACGGCAGCGGCTCGTCACGTGCAAAAGGGAAAACATCGTCACGCAAAAATATTTATATTTTCACAGTTTTTTTATTTAAAAACGAGTTAAACATTTGAGTAGATATCCTATTCCGGCTTTCCCTTAATTCCACCATTCAAGTGGCCCTTCGTATTTTCCACTAAGCCATCCTTCTACACTGTAGTTAGCAGCTGGATCCATCACTAAAGGGCACACTTGTACGTCTCGCTATGCTCGTCTGTCCATCAAAAGACATTTAATAATCATATTTGTGTAACTCAACCTCATAATTCCCGTCCACTCAACAGAAGCTAAACACCACTTCAGCTGGACCCCGCACGTCTGGTTGTGTCTGCTAGCAATTAGCATATGTGCTTGTGCGAACTCATTGTGCGGACCGCCGGCCTCTCAGGGAGATAATGAGCCATAATCGTTGAGTGACGCTATAATTGCCAAGGTGTATGGTGACACGACAGCCGAGGCAATTACCGTACTTTTGACATCAACTCTCTCATTAAATGATGTCATCGAAACGTGACACTTTGCACACACATACACACCAGGCGGCCTTGAGTTGAACAAACACACACGCGCACACACATGCACGTACATTACACAACCTGTAAAAGGGTTTACAGGTATAAATATGTGTACATAAATCTAGGATACAATATTACAGAATATATGATAATATAAGTTTGAAATTCAACAAATTCTTAAGACTTTATTTACTTTTCTAAAGTCAACATTTACTCAGCAGGATGATATTATATGTTATATATGTATATATATGTACTGCATATACAGTATAATTAACATATCTATCATCTGATTGTACTGTCAGTGTCAAACCCTTTAACTCGTGTGTGTGTGTGTGTGTGTGTGTGTGTGTGTGTGTATGTGTTTATATGTTAATTGTCCGAGCAGTTTATGGATTCAGCGTACGCCACAGGTTTACCTTTGATGCATGTGCTTGTAATCTTTCACCTCCTAAACCTTCTTTGTGAACCATGAATGCTGGATTATACTCCGAAACCAACGTCATAGAATGTGACTGCAATATTCATTTCTGGTTTCACTTAAATCTGCCTTAGAACTGGATTTACAAGGTGCCTGTGCAAAGCATGCAAAATATTTATTTATTAAGTGTGAGAAGCTACTGGTGTTTCGGTCACCACTTATGCTGTAAAAAAAAAGTGTGAAGCAAATAGCTTGTTACAGTTTTATTGTCACACCTGACATCATTCATCCACTAATCAATACCCTGCAGCCCTCCCAAACACTGAAGGTTTCTGTCTTCATACTGTCTCATATCGTATCTCCCTGCTATTATATATGTTCTTATATAAACACAAACATTTGCTCTCTTTCAAGCACAATTGCGTCTCTCCTTGAGTTTCAACACTGACCGGCAAACACTGACAGACCGAAGACAAGCAAAAGGTCACGACCATAAATAAACACAAGAATTTGTACGGTTGACTTTTGCAATTAGGACTGCAAGGAAGAATATATGTCCAAGAAACATTTTAATGAGCTTCAACTGAGCAGTCTAGCTCTCTAAAAAGGGCACTGGAATTATGGTCATTCACTCAAAAACTGATGCAGAGAAAATTCTTGAGGGTGTGAGCTATTCCACCGTGTCCAGCGGTGGCTCAGTAAAGAGCCTTGGGCTCCATAAACCTGAAGGCAATTTAAAACGGTTATTTTTCACCCTGGTTTCTAAATTCTGTAGCAATTAATCTGCCCAATTTGATTATGAACGGCACAAATTAAACAATAAAGACCTGTCTAATGAGGGATTAATTATGGGGAACAGGAGGGGAGTGGGACCGGGGCCACAGCCATACGTCAGTGTCTCGTGCAGACAGCACAGGGCCATAAGGAAGACAAAGAGGCTCCTCGTCCATGTGGTCCCGCACTGATAGGGCCACCTCATCACAGATCAGCAGATCCACAGCCCATGGAGCCCATAAACGGCTGGGCCATAATTGAAAGTGCCAAAATCAATAGCGGTGACAGGCCTTAATTAAATTAAATATGTCTCCCATAGGAGAGGGGTGGGGTTAGGATGGTGGGTGGGTGGGTGCAGGCATATGAGCCGCTGCCCAAGTGAGCTCACCGCCTGAGGTACTGCAGTTTACATTATTTGATGTCCAATGATTTTGCCATAAAGTTATATTCTGTGGCGTCATTAAACAGCCTGTTTAACCCTGCTGAAGACGTCTTTTTTTGAATAATTATTAAACCAAAGTTTTTATGATTATTTAACCTGAAGATTCAAGCAGCAGAAATAAAACAGAAACTTCCTGAATTTCATCTCATTCATTTCTTGCCACCATAAAATATTTAAAACACACTTGGGATTATCATTACCAACATCAAAAACAGTTGAATTCGCCCCTGAGCTCCATCATCGCTCGCTGGGTGCATGCATGTCTTGTATGTAAGTAACTTCCCAGGTAACTTAGCTGTGTCCCTGCAGATGTTAACGTTATATGCATTGATTCACTTTGAACTCTTTGATGAAACTAGTCAATCAGCCACTCAGAGGACAGATTCATCCAATGTTCAATGTATAGGCTACGAAATATCACATAACACGTCTACACACCTTGAATAAGTGTCATTATACAATTGTTGAGACACCATTTTCCTTTTTAAATTTACTCAAAACATTCTAATGTCCCTCACGACGCCTGTCAGGAAGCCACCAAATCTGTCAATAAATGATTGGCTGCATGGATCACTGGTAATTCTTTGTTGGCTCAACATCAACAGGTCAATGCAATAGAAAGAAATCTGATTTGTAGCACAAATCCTGCTGCATTCCTGCTGCAGACTGCTCGCTGTGGGGTTCGCTGCCTGGTACACTACAACCAGAGACGCTCTTGTGTCTTTGGGCGGATCCTGCTGCCCGCTGGAGAACATGGAGAGACAAAGGACATCACCTGTATAGAAAAAGCCCAACTCCTCATCATTTCAGGCTTTGCCCACGTTTAAAGGATTAGGCAGCAAGAGTCAGCAGAGGGTCACTGAATGTTCCTCTGGGTGGAGGCAGGCGCAGGACAGAGGCGGGCTGGTGATGGGGGCTGCCAGAAGCTCAACCTCCTCTGGATAAACTTGAGTTGCAGACTGTTGAGACTTGTGAGATTAGGATGGAGCCAAGTCTGCTACGCTCTGATCTGAAGGACAGGGCTTGCAGCGGGCCGCCATCCACGGTGCAACTTCCCACATAAACTCCCTGATTCTGCCCCCCGTTGGTTTGGGTTTGCTTTTCTTTGGTGCGATCTAAAGGAGGAGGAGGGAACAACTCGGAATGATGAGCTTAAGGTTTTAGTGAAGGATAGTTTATGTACATGGTGTCACCGGGAGGGCAAGGCAAAGATTCTGCAGTGATATTTTTAAATGGCTGAAACCTACACCGAGCACTGTATAAATCCTTATGATTGCTTTTCAAAACCTATTTGTATCTGATGTCAGTTCCCACAGCATTAATTTCCAACACAATTACCCAAACTTATTGTTCTTGCCTATCTTGATGAAAAAAAAAACGAGAAATTATTTAGAGAGAAAAGATTAATGGAAAGTGTTATTGCTAGAAATAAATCAAATAACTTGTAATTATTTGATGAAATTTGTGATAACATGCATATAACTGTCAAATAATAAAAAAATAGAAATAAGAGCTTCACTACTGCAATTTGTAAAATTAATTTTCAAAGATGTGTTTTTAAATACTGAAAGAATGATTTAATGTTGCAGTCACAGTAAAAAAAAATATGATGTAAATGTTTTTGCCATATTAGAAAATCACGTTAGAATATAATAATAATAATGATAATAATTATTATCATTAATATTATTATAATGATAATAATTATAGTAATTATAAAAATGATAATACAGTGCTGTAGTTCCAGTATGGACCCGGATATAAGACTGAACATGTTTTCATTATTTCTGCAATTTGTTTTCAACGCTGACACGTTTTGATGCCCCACATCATTTACTTCATCATTACGGTCCTTTGAATTCCCACCACCCATTTACAGAAATGATATGTTACTGAAATGATCGCTTGTTACTCGCTTATTAAGCATTTCATTTAAAATTCTATTCAGTTTCTAATCAACACGCGCACTCGTGTTATCAAACTAAATCCCGCGATTCGGCTTCAGCTAATCAATCCGTTTAGATGGCCTATATCATATTAGCCAGGCCAGTGATTTGCAAATGATTTTAGTACGCTGCCTGTTTAATGGCCTGAGAGAAATGAGGGGGCGATAAGTCAATTTCACACCAAGACCTCGGGTAATTGAGATGTCTTTGATTGAATGTTGTAAATCTAAAAGCCGCAGTTTTATCTAAGTTGTACAGAGGAAGGCAGAATAACAGACACATGATGAAATTATTTTAAAGTCATGCGGAGGTCAGGGTTTGAGGGATAGTGATCCTATCTCTCTCTCTCTCTCTCTCTCTCTCTCTCTCTCTCTCTCTCTCTCTCTCTCTCTCTCTCTCTGACAGTGCGTGTGTGGAATCGCAGCACAGTGACCGCTTTATCAAGTAAAGATATATATGTATATTTAACAGATATTATTTTTTTATATTATTTTTTATACGTTTTTTCTATAACTGAAAAATTTGCTTCCATTACAAGACAACTGGGAAGTCGACATACCTCAGTAATAACAACAATACAACTAACAATAATTTTAATATTATTATTATTATTATTATTATTATTATTATTATTATTATTATTATTATTATTATTATTATTATTATTATTATTAGGAAGACTCATCCATTGCTCATTTCGTAATGTTGGAACTTTAAAAAAAAGGAGGAAATTTAATCCATTGTCGACTTTGCATGCTCCACTTTCCATAATACATGATGTAAACAACTGTTGCTGGGAGCAGTGACAGCACCAAGACAGCAGATGTTGTATTTGACAGCTATAAAATGAATATTGGTCTGACATGATGAAAATATCCTAAAGATTGCAGCCCTCAGTTATCAACAAATCTTTGTATTTCATGGTACGATGCTCTCTTGACAACACGGTTGTTCGTCGACAACTTAATAAGAAGCAACTGTGAGTGTCGGGCTTCAACGTTGTTCTATCATATCGTCCTGATCATGAGCTCCTCGGAGGGACTTTGCCGAGCCAGTATCCGACAGACTCCCCTCTAACAATCTGCCTCCTCCCTCATCCAGGCTGGCGACAAGCGAGCTGAACCTCTTTCTGTCGACCGCAGGAGGTTTTATCATCACCGCATTCTCTCTGCCTGTCAGCCGAGGCAAGGTGAGGGAGATGGATGGCGAATAAAGTTCACTAAGCGGTTGATTTGATTGACTAAGATGATTTATATTAATAAAAAAAACATCTCTTTGGTTGTCTGCTCCAGCCGCATGAATCACTGAAGCCTCAGCTGCATCATTGGAGTCTGTTTCTTGCAGAGCTGCTGGTTTCCTGCAGCGACGAGGCTGGATGACTTTACTGGAGCTGTCGGAGACTGCTGATGTTCCATCAAAAGCTGGAATAAAATACGAATTAAGTATCTATTTTATTTCAAGTTCATACAACTTGGATGTTAAAAAAATAACGAACTTAAACAATATATGTATGTTTTATTAATTATATTCATTATTTATAACATAATATCTTACAAACTTCA
>CAAKHC010019109.1:8573-21209 GCA_901007825.1 Macroramphosus scolopax
TAACGGTCCAGCACACACACACACACACACACACACACACACACACACACACACACACACACACACACACACACACACAGCTTTGCACCCAGCAGCAGCCTCCCTCAAGAATATCTCAGTTTATATGCCTAGTTTGGACGTATTACCATAACTCACAGTAATAACACTGTTAGTCAGTTGTCATGACTCCAGCCGTAGTCTAATTATAAATTATGCGCAGCATTTAAACCCTGAGTGTAATAACATTGTAGTGTAGCTGTACAGGCACCATTGAATGTATGGAGCTCCTTAGCAGTCAGTCACTACACAGTCCTCTTTACAGAATGTACCTTTAGCTCACAGATGCATCATACAACCTTACAAACACAACATGAAACGTCAAACAACACAACAGCGTGAATGAACCCACGCTCCAGCTCACAAACCCATTATGTGAATGAACCAGGCTCCAGCCCCCAGAACAATATGTGAAACATTTCAAACATCAGAAGTTGTTCTGTGCAGTTGACGGGTGTCTGCAGGTCCGTGTCTGTCTGTAGTCCAGAAGTCTACAATGTCATTTCAAATTAAATCACTATATCAGGCAGATCAAAATATACATGTTGGATTTGACTCAGCATCATCAAATATTAGTAGTGTGGGTAGAATCAGGGATGCGACAACCTGACTAGGACTTTGGTAGCTCAGTGGATATTTCACTCCCCGTCTCCCCTGTAATGTTAATCAGGTCCAAATTGGGTTTCTTTGAGGTCAGACTACAGCTCAGGAGAGCAGTTGACTGGGGGCGACCGGACCATCTCAGTGGGAGAACGTGAGGTTATCAGGTTTTATAATGACCCCATCCATGGTGAGACTCTCAATATTCATGTGGGCATGTCAGCCAGGACTTGTTAGAGATGTTAGAAGATGTATGTGACTGATTCTGTGAGGTGACCAGTGAACACGTCTGGCTGGTCAGAGCCCGACTCACGCTGCTGCTGCTCCTCCTGTTAAACAGCAGGATGGAGGTAAGATGAGGCGGCGCGGTGCTTCGTGTCTTATCTAAATTAACTTTTGCAATTCACAAAAGTTAATTTACTGTGTCAGGGAAAAATAAATGACAATGTGGTTCGTCCAAGTCATTTTTGTTAAAGGTGCTGCTGAAGTTTGGTGGAGTGTCGCTGTGTTCATGTTTTAAATCTGTTGTTAATATTACTACTAGTAGAACTTTAGTAGTGGCTAATCTGTACACACAGACTCCTCTCATGTAATCTCTTGAAGGAGAAATATGTGTCTGACGAGCTGTCCGTACCACTGCTGGCCTCCTAATACCACTTTGTAAGAGGCAACAGTGAATCACAGCAGCATGAAGGACCCGAGGCTCTACTCCATCTCTCTGAAGGCCTTCCAGGGCGATAGTGAGTGGCTGTAGCGTGAAGGATCTGCAGCCAGTATGGAGCTCCTCAACCTGCTGCGGTGGAAAGATCCTCCATTCAATATGATTCATATAAATCAAGTTATCTCAGGGCACCTTCTTGTAGAACAGGTGTCGTCCATACGATGTGGAACAGAGAACATCATGTAGCAGACGTCATTTCCAGCACAAGTGGAAAAAAATGATCAAAAGCCTCCTCAGATCTTGTCTCCATTTTATTTCTTAATGACATTCCTGCTATTCATGTTTCACCACTGCAGACTGACACTACTTCATCTGGATCACATCTTTATATACAGTAGACCAAGAGTCTTCAACAGGGGGTCCGGGACCCCTAGGGGGTCCTCAGAGTTACTACAGGGGGTCCGCCAAATCTGTGTGTGAAATGATTTTTCTTTTTATCTTAATCACTTGAACCCTAGCATCCCTTTTTCTGAGGAAAACTTTAGCCAACTTTTTGGTAAAGAGGCTTGGTGTATAGCGAAAAAAGAGCAAACCAAAAAAAGTTTAATCTGAAACACAATTTTATACAGTATAGAGGGGGTCCCTGCTTCATCTCTCTCTCAGCTTGGGGGTCCTTGGCCTGAAAACGTTGAAGACCCCTGCAGTAGACTGTTAACGGGTTTCTAACTTCCCTGCTTAGAGACACTGAAACATGTCGACCTGACTGTGGACGATATTCAACTTCCCTTAACAAAAAGTAGATATTAACCCTGACAGTTTGAAGACTGCGCTCACGTCCTTGTATGAGCCTTAGTTGAAATGAGTCTAATGAAATGATGTTGTCTTCATTTCAGGTATCCACTACCGTAAATCCTGCGCCTCCTCAGGAGCCTGTCTTATCGCTTCTTCTGGCTACCAGCAGTTCTGCACTGGCAAGCTCAACTCAGTGTGCATCACCTGCTGTAACTCACCTCTCTGTAATGGAGCACGCCAAAGGAAACGATCTCAGCCATCCTCTGCCGTCACCCTGACGACACAACACCTCCCTGTGGTTTCCCTCTTCATCGCCCTGTCCTCCAGTCTCTGCTGACAGACTTCCACACACTGAGTGAAGTCACCAACCTGAACTTTATTGGGACACTAAAAGAAAACATACTCTGAATGTAGATTCTTTAAAGCGTGACCAGCTTGTATAGAGTTTTATCATGGTGACGTCATGTGACAAACCTGACCCTGATGCAGTGGGAACACCTCGGTAGGAGGACGACCGCTGTGGATCAAACTGTTCATTCTCATTCGGCTTTACTCACCCAAACTCAAAGCATCCGAGATATCTTATAACTATTATTTTTATGATGTGTAGTTATGGTCACTTTATTATTGGTTCACAAAAGCAGTTCCACACACACATCGGTCAGTTGCATCGAAGTTGGAGGAGATGTGGGCCAGTTTAACAAGCAGCTGAAAGTAGCAGGACATCAACTTCTGGAGGGAATGTGTGGAAGTGAAATGCAAAACATTACATACACTTGATTACATTAGTAAATATAGGCATAGTTTGCTGTGCAAGATAGTCACATGAGTTAGTAATATTAGCTAGAGGTGATGATTGATCTTTCAATGAAGCTGGAAAACAGTTTATTAGTGCTCACTGAGTTATTGTTGCCATCAGCAGACACACAACTGTACTTATAATGCTGCATATATTGTTACATACAGGTTTTACATCTTGGCAGGTTCCTTTTATCTTTGGCTTAACTATATATGCTGTCTCTTTATGTGAATATTTGCCCTTCATTTTTTGGGGTTATCAAAAGATGTGTGATTGAATAAATTTGTCTTTTTCAAGCCCCCAAACAACAACAATAATTGGCATGTAAATCTCTATATATGAATATATTATTTACCCTAATACAAAGTGCAATAGAAACAGAAGTTTTAAAAGTCTTTGAACATGCAGTTTATATGACATCACAGAGAACTGTGTCATTGTTTTCTTTCCTTCTGGGGCCGAACCCACTGACTGCCTGAAACAACTGTGTGTATCTTCTGGGTCTGAACAGTGAGTCCGATGCAGAAGGGCTTTAAACCTGCATGTTTTCTAATGGGGGGAGTGTTCATGATTGTATAAACATGTAGGAGAAAGTTGACCATCTTAATTAAAGCAACTACTCTCAACTGTCAGTTTTTGTTTCCCCTCGAGGCCCGTCTGAACAGAAGCAGCCATGTTTACAACAATGAAGACTACATTTCCCATGAGCACCACAGGCTCCAGTGGTGATCTTGATCTGCTGGGACTCAGGCTGGATCAGCACATGCATTGGCTTTGGATGCCAGTGAAAGAAGAACACACTTTGTTTGCAGGACAAATCTGTGACTATGTGAGAAAAAAAATATGGATCGTGAAACATGTAAATATTTATAATAGCTTGTAAACACGTACGCAATCTTGATTTTGTTGAGAAGGCTGAAGACATAACGAAAAATCACCGCCGAGCAAATAAACATTGAAATGTCATTAGCTCTCCTGGGATCTCCTGGGCGACTGTGTGTCGGAGTACATAAATAAAACAATCCTTAACACTTGAGGCCCTGAAGAACTTCTATAAATGCCAGTTGAGTCTGCAGTTTACTCACTCTGTTGACATGATGAAGTAAATGTGACTTGGAGACACAATAACACACAACATTTTGTCTTCATAATCATAATCACAGATCGACAAACGTAGCTGACATCTTAATATATATACATTCAACTGATGTCAACCACAGAGACACACACCCGATTCATGTATTGACTACAACATGTTATATACCAGTTAAAGTTAATGTCAGAGTGACTCACACTCACTCTTCGGGTCCGCCTGCGTATTGTTTCCTGTGATCCTGCAGGGAAGCCAAGCCGAACACGGGCAGTCGAACAAATGAAGAATCTGCATGGTGATGATCGCGTTTGCCTATTTTGGTCATGTTGGGCATCAGTGTTAAACTGAGACAGCTACATACTCAGAAAAAACATCCTTGTCGCTGCTTTAAAAATTGATGATGTCACATTGGCTTTTACCTCGTAATGTGCCTCCCCAGAATGTTAATTTACTACAAGAGCAATGAAACAACAAAAATTAATGTTTCAGGATTTATTCTGTACGAAGAATCACATGAAGCTAAATGGACTTTTGAATATTATTTATGAACTGAGACAGACGTCCACATGTGGTATGTCCATGTTCATGTTTGACTGATAGTACTGACTGCAGGATTAATTGAATCGTCTTAAAAGTAACAAAATATGAATCTTTAAAAGTCCTCAAGTCTCTCTTCGGCATGATGAAGTCGTCTCATCAGTGGCACATCTTCATCACCTGCCAGTGACACGCAGCAGCCATGTTGTTTGTCTTCTTTCAGAATTAAACTAATTGCCAGATATCATTAGCTCCTTTTATGACTGAAGGTAACACAGTTATCACTGTATGTACAATATAGATGTATCTATATATGTATCTCATCTTAGAGAATCATCACAGCTGGCAACATCAGTTTAAGACCATTTCACAACACAACAGGCAGCGAATGTCAACATCCAATATTCTGCATGTCAAAGCAACAAATCACAATATTCAATATGGAAATCAGGTTTATAGCTCATCAGAGTAGATTTATTGTTGACAATAAATGAACACACGGCTGCACACAACTTTATTGAGACAAGTCATATTGTGTTAAAAGTTGTTCATGTCCCTCTTTATGTCTCATACAGTCTCTCCAATGACAAAGTGCAGCATCCGTTCTACATACAGTGTATGTCCTCTACATATAAACCTCTCAGGCATCACTCCATTATGTCTCTGGTTATTTGAATTTGAAGCAAAAAATATCAGTTTATTAAATAAAGGTGGAACAAAGAGTGAACATACCGAAAACATGTTTTCATCTTCTGTGTTTTTAGGCCCGTTGGGAGCTCAAACTTGAATCCTCATCTGGATGAACTTCCTGCTTGTTCATCCAACACTTCATTTATATGTTAAACCCGTTCAGGTCGGGTTGTGCATCCTTTGGTAATGAGTGTTTGTACACAAACGTATATTCGGGACACTTCAGGTCACATGAACATGTGACCTTGTGACCTGCAGGTCTGACAGCACGTTCCTGGGACGTCCTCATGTTCAAACCCACAGATACACCCACATTCCTCTGGGTTGCACCTGATCACAAAAACACTGCATACATTTCACTTCCATCCAATTCCAACAAACATGTGTGTTCCTTAATTTCACTGACATTCTGGGAGGATCTGTAAAGTGATCTATCAGTTTCTTGTACTGTGTTTACAGTGTAAACAGAGCACCTCTATATGATATGACACAACACAAATGAATGAAGCTGGTTCATCCGTTGAGCTTCATTAAGTGGTAAAACACATCATACTTCGATCTCTGATGGTCCATCGGTCTCTGTTTGGAGAACCTGATACGACTCTTCGGTAACGATGAGGGATATTTGAGTGTTTGAATCCACTCCTGAGTCACTCTGAAGGGCTGGTAAGGTGGGAGCGGTTTCCTCTTTTGCCAGCTTGGATTGTTGTCCTCTGCTGCGTCGCAACGACTTTAACAGCAGAGGGCGGAGGGAGCGCTCAGAGGCATTGTGGGAGCTCTTCACAGTGCGCTTGTTGATGTGTTCAATGGCCAGGTGGCATCGCAGCACCTGGACAAAGACCTTTCTGAACTGTCTGGAGGATACGTTGTACAGGAACGGGTTGAGGACGGAGCTGAGGTAGAAGAAGGTGTCAGCCACAGGTTGGAGGGTGATGTAGCTCCGGAAGAAGGAAGTGGTCCAACGGGACTTGGGCACTGCGGCCATCATGAGGCGACGGATCTGGTTGGGAAGCCAGCAGACCATCAAGGAACCTACGATGAGGCCTAAAGAGGAGAAAGACAAAACATGAAACGAAAAAAAGGATCACTGACAGAAAAACTAAACATACATGAAAACTAATAATATAAAGGAGTTTTCAATATTTCTGTAAAACACATGTAGTTTCTTGATAAAATGATTGATTGTTCTCCACGTCTGTGTTCAATATGAAGCCTGTAGTACGTTAGCTTAGCTTAGTTTAGCACAAGTCCTGGGAACCATGGATGTATAACAGGAACTGGTTTCCAGTCTCAAGGATGATGCTGTTCACTGGACTAAAAACTGCTGGCCATGTGCACAGCAAAAGAAAATCTATTTTAAACAGGGGACATGATGACCTCCGCTAAAACCGCCTTCTCGTGTTTAAGAATCATTCAGCTGGAATAGCTTCGAACTGTAACCAGAATCAGGACCGAGAAATCTCGAGGCTGAAAACTGCTGTTCCATCATTAGAGGTCGTTGACCGGCCTGTTGGTCGGGAATAAGACACGTTCAAGGACCGACTGGGGAGTTTGAATGAATGTTGGATGTTCCAGTTTGACCCACTTATCACAAAACTAATACAAAACTCCACAATGCAGTGCAGCCGTCCGACAGGTCTCAGCATGTCCAAGCAGCTCTTCACTGTGTAGTGACCTGCTCAGCAGGGTCATCTGCTGTCGCCTCACCACCACTGACTCAGTTTTCAGCTCAGTGGTCTTCAAACTGTGTAAACAAGAGGTCATGTTTGCTTTGAGAAAAGCATCATGTGCTCTGCTCCAACATGTCAGATTGTTGCTCACAGTCTGCACATTCATCTGGTCATTGACATACTCAGCAAAGACCAGTAGAGTCTCCAGAAAGAAGAATGTGCCGGGCTGCAGACGATAAAACGGGTTCACTTCACTCTCGAATGTGTCTGAGACACCTGCTGATAAATCTTTATTATTATTATAATCCCACTCATTCAACTGTCAGGCTGAATGCATCTGCGTCAAAACTGTAATCCAAGCTAAGAGACCGCACACACACATGCACACACATGCACATGCACACACATGCACATGCACACACATGCACATGCACACACACACACACACACACACACACACACACACACACAATAATACACTGCTAATTAGAAAGCAATGAATTGGAAGGATTAATCCTCTGTCTTTGCTGCAGTTGGAGTGTTTGATTGAGCTTCTCGGTCTCTCGGTGAAGTGTGAATAGTATACAAAAAGACACAGTTAGCAACTAGAGCATGGAAACCCTCAGCTGTCAGGAGCTGTTGTAACCGTTTGGGCGAGGCCAGGTTCAGACAAAAATGTAGAAATGATGTCTGAGGTCATGTCGGACGTCCTTGGTTGACGCCATTTCCTAGAATCCTCTTCACACCTGTTTGTTAAGTCTGCCAACAGGCTCAGATCGAAACTACCATCAGTCGCTGAGGGATGGCACCTATAACTTCTTCAGGCTTAACAAATCTACGCAGCACTTCCTCCTATCTCCCTTCTCCCAAACTCTCCTCCCATTGAACCCTGGCTGCCAGCAGCCCGGAGCTGCAGCGTCCCTCTTTCAACAAGGAAGCAACATCGTCTGAGGTCTGAGTTGTATAACTGCCCCTCACCTCTAGGATTTTATTTTCTAATTCATTCACATGTCCTAAAAATGCAAGAGCATTAATAAATATGATATATTTATCTGTTGTAATGCAAAAGGCCGTGCTTTAAAAGGTTTTAAGCATCATTCAGCTCAGTGTTTTGTTTGACGGCCTGCAGATTTGCTGTGTAATTTGTTCACTGTTCAAACAGACACAGTGAGTGACAAGCTGGTGAACATAGTTAGTAACACAGATATTTCCCTCAAGAGCTTCACACCGGAATGGAGCAAAATTAACTTAGTTTTGAGAAACAAACAATTAAAATTGGAAACTTATATCCCCCAATTCATCAACACATCACTCATACCAGCATTCTTTGTCACATTCTGGCATGCTTCAGTGATGCTATGAAGTAGGAAGGTAAACACATCTGTGATTTCCCCTCTGAGCCCTGACACACTATGAAGCTACAGAGATGCCTTCTTGGCCGTATGAAGGATCGTCTCCCAGGTGACTCTGTGAGTGCAGGCTGCCTCTTGCGTGCAGGTTGCCCTCGGCCATGTTGGCTGCTGTGGACCCATTACCACTGCATGCAGCTGTCTCAGTGCAAAGTAGATACCAGTGGAAGTAAGGCACAGTCATCAACCCGCCTCGACAGCCAAAACTAATTCCCTCCGAGGTTTATTTTATATTTGAAAGTAAAAGAATCTGAAAGCGGCCACTGAAGCAGCGTTAACTGCCCGAGGGGGAGTCAGGATGTGCAGTTAAACACAATGAAGAAGAACCAATTGTCCCATTGAAGTTCATAGTTGGTTGAAAGTTTTCTCCAAACGTTTATTCCCACCGGCCCATCCTGTTTCAATCAGTAGGTGAGCAGCTGAAAAAGAGTTAGTGTTAGTTTGCTGTAATATGTTAGCTAACACTCTGTATTCCAGCTTGTTTTTGCTGCCCCCAAGTGGCCAACAAAGTAGCTAATGCAGATTGTCGTTGGTTGAGGAGAAAATGTTAAGTATGGACTTCTGCATTAAGAGCTTGCTTAAAATACATAGGAGCATTAAAGAAAATGTCTTTCAGAGAAATGAAGCTCTACTGGACAGTTCAACAAAGCGTTTATCACGTCTCTCATCACCATCGTGATGGTGAAGATTCCACTTTCAAAGCAGCTGGAGATATCACTTAGTTTTGTTATTTGTGCTCTGATCTGTATGAAATATGAATGAGCATGCACGTGTGATTCAGTCTGTCTACTGATGGACGACAGATGCTGCAGTACAATTGCAACAACGTCAGATGATTTGATTCTTAACGGAGCAGTGTTAGATAATACTGAGCTGTTCTTTTTTCAATTGCCTTTGAAACATCAGCTGTTAAACTGTGATTACTGTTGTTGATTGAGTGTACATGTACAATGTGTTTGTTTTTCAGAGGAACTGCAGATTTACAGAGCTTTCATTCTGCATTTCCCTCCAGTCTGAAGATAAATGTGACATTCATATACACTCTAAAAGCTTCAGGAGGTTTCTGAATATGCTGATTACCAAGCCGCCTGGATCACTCACATTCTGAGCTGTAATAACATGTGAATGAAAACCAGCCTGCTCTTAAATTTTTCTGAAGGCTTTGAGCCTTTTTACTTTTCCAATCAATGTAGCCTCGCTGATCACAAAAGTCAAAGGTCACAAGCCAAAGGCTGAAGGCAGCAAACAGACTTAATATTCCAAACACAAACGCTGTCTAGCAGTGACTGACAAAACACATCTAAAGCAATTAACCTTCTGTCCCGGACGTGACTTGAAGGGTGACTTAACGAGGAAGCCCTCTGCTTTTAATTACCCTCCGAAGACATAGAATCCAACAAGGATTTAAAGTTATTTCAATGTAAAGTGGAGCAGATACGGGGATGCAGCCGCTTGAGAGATAACTGACGTAGTGATTAAAGCAGAAACAACTGTTTTCACGAGTTAATCAGAGAGGAGCTCAATGCAACGTGCCGCCGGTATTTTCATCTGCCAACCGCAATAACAATTCAATTCCAATTCAAACTCAGACATAAATCATTCAGCAGAGGAAGCCAGCAGTCAATAACAATGTGAGTGAATACCGTTGATGCCAGCAGATTGTGTCGTGACCCCTGAATAGACTCATGGACTGCTAACTGCCAGCAGCTAAGAGCCGTAAGCTCTAATCATCCACTCAAGTCTGCTCGAACAGCAGACAGCAAAATCTTTTCATCAAGGCAGGCACCACGAACCCTGCCTTGACCCTGCCTTTAACCTGCCTTCAACCTGCCTTCAACCTGCCTTGACCATGCCTTTACCCTGCCTTCACCCTGCCTTGACCCTGCCTTCACCCTCCTTTGACCCTGCCTTCACCCTGCCTTCACCCTGCCTTCACCCTGCCTTCACCCTGCCTTTACCCTGCCTTTACCCTGCCTTTACCCTCCTTTGACCCTGCCTTGACCCTGCCTTGACCCTGCCTTTACCCTGCCTTGACCCTGCCTTTACCCTGCCTTTACCCTCCTTTGACCCTGCCTTCACCCTGCCTTCACCCTGCCTTTACCCTGCCTTTAACCTGCCTTTACCCTCCTTTGACCCTGCCTTGACCCTGCCTTGACCCTGCCTTGACCCTGCCTTTACCCTGCCTTCACCCTGCCTTGACCCTGCCTTTACCCTGCCTTCACCCTCCTTTGACCCTGCCGTGACCCTGCCTTGAACCTGCCTTCACCCTGCCTTGACCCTGCCTTTACCCTCCTTTGACCCTGCCTTTACCCTCCTTTGACCCTGCCTTGACCCTGCCTTTAACCTGCCTTCACCCTGCCTTGAGGCTGGTTAGTGAGGTCCACACTGCTAACCAAGCAACAAGAGACACAAAAACGGAGTTTACACTAACTAACTGTCAAACCACAGCTGAGCATTAGATATTAACTTTGTTAATGTACATGCATTGATATGTCTTAATGCTATTTACAGAGTTTTATTGTTCTCCAGTCGTTAACTGGACAGACCTGGCTCCTTCATTCATTTCCCCCTGGCAGGCCTGCAGTCAGTCAGAAATAGTTTGAAGATCCTGTCTGTGCTACTTCCTGCTGTTGGTTCATGTGGTCACTGTCCGTGACTGGTCGGCTGTATGACTCAGGGCAGTTTTAATCTATGGTGTAACATCTATCGATCTTATCCATATCAGTTAATATCTTTAGAAATTCACTTCCATTAAACTTCCATGTCCAATGCTAACTCTCATCTCTACATTTTCTAACTAAATTCTTATCCGAGCTTGCAAACTATTGCACGGCCGACTTCCTGGGAGGGGAATCCCTCTCGCTGCGTTCCTGTGGGAGACTTCACAACCTTGATAAGCTTTCCTAAGTTCTCTTTGAGACTTGGACGAGTCATTTGTCTCTCCTGTTTTATCAAAACATGTGAACAGATCAAAAAGGATCATTTCAACTGTTTCGTTTTGTTCAACAACATTACAAAGAATTCACCATTCAAATGGTTAAAAACACTGAATACTGAACAAGAAGTCAGAAAGTTCTGACTTCCAGAGTTTAGTAACGATGTTCGTACATCTATTACTGACTGATCTACTGAAGCCTCATTGATCATAACAACCACAAGAAGGCAGCAGTTTAACAAACAGAATGCATCTCTGCTTTTATCCAAAGAGCTTCACGATGTCCGTCATTCATCAACTCATGGTCACACTCACACACTGACGGTGGAGGCGGCCATGCAAGCTGCCAACCAGCTCATCAGGAGCAGTTAGGGGGTCGGTGTCTTGCCCAAGGCCTCTGGCAGAGCCGGAGATCAAACCGTAACCTTTCAGTTACAAAGCGGACACTCTAAATCCTATCGAAATAGTATTTAGGTAACAAAATAAGGTGCAACTCTTTTTGCTTTCACTAACTAATGTGAAAAATGACATCTGCCCCTCGACACAACCCTACACAGTATATCAGGAGGTTTCTCCAGCTCTCTTCTTCAGGACTAAAGAACCCCTCAGGATGACAGAAGAAACAACTTCAAGTACGATCAAATTCACAACCTACCCAGAAAAATGATGGTCTGCTTCCTGGCAGTCTTGACCTTTGAACTTTCGTGTTTGGAGGCGATCTGAGTTCCTTTGATCCCGCCCTCTGAGGAACGCAAGGGTCTCCGTAGCACCAGGATCATCGCCCGGCACATGAACGCCACACAGATCAACACAATCATGTAGACGATGAAGGCCACAAATATGCTGACCCTGTACATCACCCAGCGCTCCCTCAGGTTGGTGCAGAAAGTCAGATTCTGGACAGGTGTATCTGCTAAGACCGGAATGTGGCCTTGTGTTCCTGTGGCAACCAGCAAGGGCAGGGCCACGAGAACAGACACCAACCAGGCGAAGGTGATGAGGGAGAAGGTGTATTTTCCACCCAAGGCTTTGAAGCGAAAAGGGTGGCAGATAGCCACGTAGCGCTCAAAACTAAGCGTGGCTACATTGAGGATGGTGGCGTAGCTGCAAGCCTCGAACAGGAAGTTGTAGATCTTACAGGAAACGTTCCCTGATGCCGATGTGAAGGGGAACCAGATGGCGCTGTACAGCTCTACCGGCATGCCTATGAGGAGCACCAACAGATCCGAACATGCCAGGCTGACCATGTGGTCGGTCACGTTTGTTTGCAGGTAACCATTTCGTTGCAGCACTTGCGTCACTCTGATAGTGACTGAATTACCCACAATACCTGTCACCAGTATGAGGCTGTAAAAGACTGTCAGAAAGATTTTGACGACTCCTTTAAAGGCAG
>CAAKHC010019110.1:13814-51309 GCA_901007825.1 Macroramphosus scolopax
GGTATAAGTGCTTAAAGCAATTTCAATTTTGAATCCATCTCCACATTCTATTGGCACAAAGTTTACGTGCTACATGCTCAACACACACACACACACACACACACACACACACACACACACACACACACACACCAGGACAAAACAAATCTCAGGCTTCTGGTTGCAAGGTAACAGAGTTCACTGGCTCCATGTCGAAGGCGGATCATCGGACGCTTTGTTGTGGCGGTTTGTGTATGTGTGTCGATGTGTGTGTGTGTCTCAGTCCATGTGTGTGTGTGTGTGTGTGTGTGTGTGTGTGTCTCAGTCCGTCTGTGTGTGTGTCTGTCTGTGTGTGTGTGTGTGTGTGTGTGTGTGTGTGTGTGTGTGTGTGTGTGTGTGTGTGTGTGTGTGTGTGTTGCTAACCTGTGCAGCTGGATCTTGAGCGTGACCACGTGGTAGACGTCCTGCAGCATGTCGGCCACCGTGGCGTCCGGTGCGTCTGTCACGTACGACAGCGGAATGGGGTTCCACTTCCCCACCTGAATCATACCTGGATGGTTTGACGTGCACACACACACACATACACATTAACATGAGTACACCAATCGACATGTCCAAAGAGGAAATCAAAAGAGAGCATCAGCTTATGTTAGCATCTTAGCTAACTGTTACTGAGCTGCTCAACTGTAGAGAGCAAATTGAAAACAATAACATGCACTGAATAATAAAAGCTGCAGGTAGCCAGCGAAGAAGCATTTTGGAGCCATAAACACGCTCGCTGTTCTATATTTGTTACTGAAATCAAAACAACCATGTAGGAATTTTCTCCAGAGACCGGCTTAAAAAAAACCAACACAGCAGGAAGTGAGGCGCGTGCGTGTGTGCGTGTGTGCGTGCGTGTGTGTGTGCATGATAGACAGGCTATAATAAAGCAGCATGCTATGACACCTTCAAACAGCCACTGCTGCCCTGCCTGTGCTCAAGTGCAATTAGCAGATCCTGTCCTCCACCTGTCCCGCCATTCCCCCTTCACTGAGTATGTGTGAATATAAGTATATATGTCATAGTTCTATGTTAGTAGCTTTTGCACCGTTGTCTGGGTGAATACTCGATTCTGATTGGCTGCAGGCTGTCTATTTATTCCTCATACATGGACACCTACTCAGCGGCATCAGTGAAGCTGTCTGTTCTAAATGAAGGCGCCGGCTACACTTCGTCCTTCAGCGTCTCATCCTCTGAACGCCACGGGAGGCCGACTGTAACACACAAGCTGCAGGAAGTACACCGCCTCTCTGAATTATACTTCTATGTGTCACATGAGCAATCACATCTCACATCTCGTTTTGCTATTCAACTCGCCGAAGCGGACAGTACACATACCGACAAATTATGTTCGTCAAGCGTACGCAGTGTTTGTGACGTTGAATCTTGTTGGCATAACATAGAGGTGTTGAAATATCTCCCACAATGTTTCCCATTGGAAGAAACTTTTTGGACGAGTTCCAGGTGTCAGTCAAACCTTAGTTATTGTGAAAAAACTTTTGAGAACAAAACTCTCAGTAAAGTCTTTTGCACTGACCACAGTATAAGAGGGATAAAACCCTTCAATGTGTCCATAACCAGGAATTAATGGAGGCCAGAGCTGTCCTACAGGCAGCAGACTTTATCCCTTACTTATGCACTTGTAGACTCACAGTTTGGGAATGTGTGTGTGTGTGTGTGTGTGGTGTGTGTGTGACCCCTGAGAGGCTCGAACATCTCCTGTATGGGATCAGTGTCAGGATGTGTTACTGTGGCTTCAGATCTGCTAGCGGTGGGCTGTTATGGTCACACAGTGTGTGTAGCGTGTGTGTGCGTGTGCGTGTGTGTGTCAAGAATCACTGTAGAGGATGTTAATGAGCATCAGAGGGATAAAAGCAAGACAAGGAGAAAATGAAGACGGGGGCGTGTGAGTGACATCGGCGGTTACCTTTGGCCTGAGCCGCCGAGCTGTGGGAGTAGCCCAGCGACAGCAGGGCCATCTCGATGAGCTGATTGAAGAGCATGTCCTTACGCACCAGGACGAACTCAGCGTGCTCCTCCTTGCTGTCAAAATCCATGGGATTCTCGTAGTGCTCGACCACACAGAACACGGGCAGCATGTTGCCTGCGGACATGGAGACACAGAGACACGCAGCGAGTGAGGAGTGAGACCTCAACACTTGTGGGTCTGCGAAGGGATGTGATTGATATTTAGAGATGTTAATTAAGTCGCACTGAGGGCCGAGGGATTGTTTGTGAGTGACCTGGATGCTGTTGATTTACAGGGGCGGCATGGGTCAGCGGGTAGAGTGTCCGTCTAGTAATACAGGTTTGATCCCCGGCTCCCCCACTGACCATGTAAAAGTGTCCTTGAGCAAGACACTGAACCTACAAGCTGGTTGGCATGGCAACCTCCTCCATCAGTGTAACTGAGAGACATGTAGCCACATTCCTTACACCGTACCCTGATATGCACATCATGGCGACACAGACCACAACAACTAGCATCGCATTTCCATTTTCAAACCATCGACTGGATCTCTTTTCTGCGTTGCGTTAATTTCAGAAAGTCTAACTGTCGTATGTAGCTCCAACTTGTTAATGAAGACACCCTGACACAAACTCGCGTTTTGTGGCGTAACAACGCAGCCACACACCTGCATCAGCTACACCGTAGAGTCCACGATGAGCTGACGTGTAACTATTAATAAACCTTAAGGGGGTGTGTTAGCATTGCTCTTCTCTGACAGGCCCGTTTTCTGTGTAAACCGTCACCTCTCTGCCTCTGAACCAAGCGTTCGCATCAAGAACCAAACAAACACTTAGCTTCACAATAACCTGCCAAATATCAAACACGGAATCTGTTTAGTTCATTTAGAACTCCGGATCGTCGTCAATGTTTTTTTTGCATCTGTAATCCCTTTTTAAGATGATGACATGTACATATTGTAGATTAGTTGGCGCCCTCTGCACGCTGAGGTTCGCTAGTCTGTGTCAACAGTGGCTCTGCTGTTTGGTGGATGGAATGAGCAATCCTTGTCCAATGACCGCTGAGTGTTCGAGGGCTCCACTGTGCAAATATCACATATTAAACCACAGTCGTGAAATCTAAGGATGTTTAAGGTCACAGGGACAATTTGGTGAGGAGTGTTTCTATACACAAACTTACTGTGCCCAGTAAATCCTGCACCATTCATGAGGCGCCCTGCTGCCACACTTTCTCTCTGTGTTCACTCCGTTGTCACCTGGACACAGTTCTGTACATTTATTGTCTTTGGCGATTAAAATGATTCACGGTCTAATATTTTTCCAGTTCCAGGCATTCCAGAAGATGCACACAGCTCTGGCAAAACAATCAATAAGCCGACAGATGCCAGGGAATGTGCTGAAAGAGCTGCTTTTCTCCTCCCCTGATTTTAATAGATAAAGATCTAACAATAAAGACTGCTGTGTAGGTTCATTTGGGGGGATCAATACTGGCTTTGTTTCCCGGGAGCCCACAGAGGGCTGTGGTAAATATTGTTTCGAGGCTTGGACACAATGCCCACTGTGGGCCCTCTGCGAAGCCTCCGCCCGCCTCCCTCCGCCGCTTCGCCCTCTACTTGGGAAGAAACTAAATGAGAGAAAAAGGGATGAGGAGGCTCGGAGGAACAAACGTTGGAGGAGGCCAAGAGAAAGCCGAGATGATGAAGGTGAAAAATTAGTCTCTCTCAGCTGGAGTGCGACATGTACATTAAAAGGAGCGAATAGAGAGAAACGGCCCATCCGAGGACACTCACACAGCCACAACGCCAGAGTTCCTGAGTCCCTCTTGTCCCAAAAGAAAACCAAACCAGCCAAACAAACAAACAAAACAGACATGTTTTCGCAGCCAAGTGCTATTACAATTCCGAAAGCTGCAGGTTTTTCAAAACTAATTTCCAAACCACTAAAAAAAAACATAATTATAAAACGTCCATTTTTTGGATGGCTTTCGCCCGTCGTGTTTTTCAACCAGACGACACCAGTTATATTAAAAAGCTATGTCATAATCTCAAAAGTAAAACCTCCTTTTACACAACAATGGCTCTTAACGGACTGAAACTTTCCCCTGAATAAACAAATGTCGGAGCAGGAGGGCTCCGGGTTTGGAGAGGGGAGCAGTGACACGGCGGCATGCAGCACGACACAGGAATATTTCTCACAGCGCTCCTCTATTAGCTATTGTCTGGGAAGATAAGTGGGTGTGTGTGTGTGTCTGTGTGTGTGTGTGCTGAGATGACTAAAGAAGCATTGTAAAAAGGTTTAAGAGTTTTTGGAGAGCATGCAGGGGGTGGTAGTGGGTGGAAGGTGTATGTGTGTGTGGGAGGGGGGCTACTTAAACTGCAATTTAAATAGCTTTCCTCTTTCTACATGGTTTATTGTTCTTACTCAAAAGACACACACAAAGTTAGCTCGACTACAACTTTTGCTCTTTCAATTATATACTTAGATATTTGTTGCAAAGGCTATTAAATGTCAGTAAATAATGGAGAGACTTTCACAGAAGTGAAGGTGACGTCTTCTGATTTTTCCAAACTAAACAATCAAACACCAAAAAGATTCAGTTTACGATGACGTGCAGCAGAGGAAAACAGAGAATCAACGTATTTAACATGCCGGAAGCAATGAAGGTTTGGCATTTTGAACCTCAAGCCGTTTCGGGGTGTTTGGGGTTTGTGAGCTCATTTTTTCACTGCAACATGAAGTCTATAAAAACTGCACAATCATGGATGCACGTAGGGAGAACTCAAACATGGCTTATGTGCAGAATAAAACAGCTTTGAATAAATATATAAATGAGAATTTTTTTACAGAAATTCAAAAATCTAAAAGTAAAAAAATTATATTTTTAAGTGGTGCTCATATTGTGAAAAATGTTTCTCGACATGTATCAAGCTTTTAACCTTTGTACAACATCTATTCAACTATTCACAGGTTTTTGACGTCCTGCAGCTCAGCTGAATTTTTGTCACGTGACCGATGAACTCAGATGAGTCAATCAAAGCTTCCCAGCTGAGCTGAGGAGAGCAAAATTATTATTTTTTTTATCAAATCTGGAGCGTGCAAATGATTTATTTTTGCTGAAATTTTAAATGAGACGTGAGGGATGAAGAGATTTTGATGGACTATAATTTTATACTCAGATTTGGTTAATTTTCCCTGACAGAAGTTTGCATCAACTATGATCACTTCAAGGACTGTGGGAAAGCTGAACATCCAACAATCCTTGTTTAATAAATATAATATGTAAATAAGGAAACATCAGTGCCCTGGATCTTCTAAGGCCATACCGGCTTATACAGGTATAGTGGCCAGCAATATTTAATCATAAGTCAATGTATATAAGTACTGTTAGCAAATAAAGTACTCACTATGCAAAGTGGCCCAATTTAGAGTGTTGTATTCATAATATATATTAATGACTTATTTGTCATTTACCTGTGAGCAGTATTTTAATTCTGTCATAGTATTACATTGTTATATCTTCTTATCTATAAATGGAAACTGAATCTGAAATGTTGTAAGATAAATATTTTGTATTTTGTCAATGTATCTGAGAATGGGTCGTGCTCTAGAACCTGTCACACCTGCTGGTGGGGTTCAGAGGATTAATCAATAAAGTCATTCTCCCTCTCTCCCTCTCACCTCTCCTGTGGCAGGTCTTCAGGAGGTGGCTGGTGGGTTTGTAAGGGACGCCGGCGAGCTTGGCCCCGGTGCTGCCCAGCCTGACGCGGCCCAGGGGGCTGCCGTTCTGCTCCATGCGGGGCAGCTTGGCCGGTGGGGCCTTGGCCTCTGCCATGCTGTTGACCAGCTCAGAGTTCTCCTTGCCCAAACACGTCTCGCTGAGATGTTCCATCATTCTCAGCGGCTCTGCTCACTATCACCTGTGGAGACAAAAATAGGAGGATTCAGCTGTGAAGTGGGAAAAAAAAAGCGAGAGGGAAACAAAAGAATGTGATGCTTTCAGGTTTTCCTATAAAGGAGCAAAAAAATATGCTCCGAGTAATTGAGACCTATCCTACGACAGTAACTGTCAATTCACCTCAGTTACGACAACTCGGGCTTCTGTGACATTTTCGTGCTGTTGTAATGTTCCCCTTTTTCAGCACATGTATTATGGATGTGTGTCCCGCAAGAGATTCCCATGCAAGAGGGGGCAAGTAAGCCCTGGTTTTAGTGCGAACACATTAATTTGCTGGGAGATTCCACTTGAATGAGTACAGTGCAGTTCAAGGAACAAGGTTCTGCTGCGGCGCACGCAGAGAGGGGGAAACTAACGGCTTTCTGAGTCACTTCATGTGGCTTCACATTCGTGACGCAGCTCCAGGAGGGGAAGGGAGGCGAAACGTCATTTTGCTGCGCACACACACACAAAAAGTAGCAACGTAACAGGTGTGAACTTTTTGACTTGAATGCAGCTCCAGAAAAAGTTCTGACTTAGGAGCTCAACTGGAGGAATGAAAGAAAAACAGAAGGGGCAGTGGGGAATAGATGGAGATGAAGGCTGGTGTGTCTCAAGCTGTTTTTCTTTTTCCCCCACAGGTGCAAAGATACCTGATAAGCTACCGACTGATGCTGAAGCTGCATTTTAGCTCCCTGGGTGGATTTGGAGAGTTAAGCACCTGGTTTGAGACTAATAAAGGATGTGAATTGCAACAGGGAAGTCATTACGATGCTGCATCAGGTTAATTCACTGTGCAAATGGACTGTGATGCTGTTGTCAAAGAGTGACAAGGGCAAAACCGTCCACCCCCACGCAAAAAGATCATGAACTCCACCATTCAAAACATGCAATGAGGCAACTAATTCCCCCACAAATAGGAAGGAGGGTAAAGGAATCCAGACCCGGGTAAAGTCAAGACCCAGGTCAGAATTTTTAAATGACCTTAAAACAGAAAAGAAAAGGGAGGAATAATTCATATGGACTTAAAGCACATGCAGAGGGAGTTAAGAGGACAAGTTGGGACATAAATATACCGAACCAACCTTGAACGCAGCACTTCAGCACCGGAGAGCATACAACACCACCGTCCTCTTCAAGTTTTGCCAGGATAGAAAAAAAAAAGAAACACACACCAGAACAAGTCCCGGTTCCTCTACTGTTGTCTCTCTCTTTCTCTTTCTTACGTGTGCATGACAGCAAACGAGCTAGTTTCTAGAAAGACGCTCTTCTTCGCGGACGACTGGCCGGCGGTGCGAACAAACAACAACAACAACCCGGGTCCGTGGCGGCGGAGGAGGCGGCGGCGGCGGCGAGGTCGAGATGGACCGCGATAGGCGAACATTGGTGAGCGGTTGTTGTGTGTGTGTGTGTGTGTGTGTGTGTATGTGTGTGTGTCCGTGTAGCCCCGAACGTTAGCTAACTCCGTCCGAGTGGCGGAAAAACGCGGCGACCGAGACCGTTAGGAACGGCGACATTTAGCGGAAAAGTGAGCGGTTAGCCGCGTCCATGGGCTCCAAGTGAGGGCGACTTTAGTTCGCACCACAACATCCAAATATCGGCAGGAAGGCAGCCGCACACTACAGTTAGCAGCCGCCTGTAAAGCACCACCTCGGACACATTTTTAATAACAGCCACCGCCGAGACCTAATAAACCCCCGTTGTGTGCGTGTGTGTGTGTGTGTGTGTGTGTATGTGTGTATGTGTGTGTGTTCGCGAGGGGAAAATAGCTTAACGTCGGCTTAGCTAGATGTGACTACCGGCAGACTCGGGAAGAAAAAATAAATAAAAAAAAAAAACAACCGCCTGTGAGAGATCTCGCTATCCGCGTCGTCAGATGCGATATGCGGACAGGCGAAACAGGTTTCGTCGGAGGCGATATGCGGACAGCCGAAACAGGTTCACCGAACAAAACAAGCAGAGGGGGGTCAAAAAGTGCTTTCCGATGTCGATGATACAAAAAGAGGCTGGTTGTGGATGCTTAAGAGAGCTGATAGTAACGAAAGGAGGTGTCCTGTTGGTTGGGGATTGTCGTCCGGACGGAGCTCCTCTCTTCTCTCTATCTCCCTCTCGGTCTCTCCCCCTCTCACTCCGTCTCTCCCTCGCTGTCCCCATTAAATTATTAGTTGTATTGACTCATCACTCCCCCCCTCTCTCCCTCTCTCTCTCGCTTTCTCTTTCTCTCTCTCCACTCCTCGCTGCCTGTGCTCCCCCTTCCTCCTCCTCATTTCAAATGGCGTGGCACAGGGGGTAACTATTTTTTTTTTAGGGGAAAATAGAAGAAAGGAGGGTGTGTGTGTGTGTGGTTGAAGTGTGTGTGTGTGTGTGTGAACGAGAAATAATCCCCACTGATAAAAGCAGATGATTCCTGCGCATCTCAGGGCCGAAAAGTCCTGGTGGAGACAAATAAAAGTGGAGAAAGTGGAGACACACACACACACACATCGCAGAGGAACGGTGGTGCGATTTCCGGCTGTGCGCGCAGGAATTTTTAATCAGCTTGATTAGAGTGAGAAGGTCCTGCATTTATTAGCGGGTAGCAGACAGATGCACACAAACACTAGGAACTATACAATATATACACATCTTCTATTTGTACTTGTGAAGTTCTTATTTTACAAAAGAGTTCTTACATGTTGTGCCATTTGATCATTTCTGAGATAAACAAATAAAGAACACCCCCATACACAATATATTTGGAGAAAAGCTGCACTCCTTACAACAAAGTCATATAAGGCTTTAAATCTATTTATAAGAATAATTTCTATTTAGACACCTTCACATCACATCTCGGAGAATATGGATTTCTTAAGCTTTCGTATAAAATAATATATATATTAAAGTAGACATCTCACACTCTTCAGACAACACATTAGTTAATATTGATGCCGGCCTTGAATAGTAGGCAGCCTGTATTCTGCACGCTGAAGGTGGGTTGGCTTATTGTACGGTATACTGGCATATCACAAAGGAAACAAACATCTAATACTGCCTTTGCAGGGAGCCGGTGATGAATTGAGATCACTTTGATAAACCACAGGGATGCTATTAACTAACTGAAAAAACACAGTTAAAGATCCATTTAAAACAAATAAAGAGAGTGAGTCTGGAGGGGTGACCGTCTTCTGAAGGTCACATGTAAATACTATACAATAACCGTTTGACATTAGCACTTATAATTCTGCTATTATCTCACAAACATAACCTCTGAAGCCGGTCACTCTGCATTATGTCAAAATATTAGACGAGCTAATCTCTGTTGATATAGTCAACAAAACCCCGAACTGTCAAAGTGGCAGAAGGAGAAAGGAGAGGAAGGAATATTTAGAGAGTGTTTTACTGTTTTCTGCAGATGAAATAGCAAGCTGGAAGGTTTTTCTCAAGTTGTCAGGTTGTTTTGTTTTTTATTATTATTATTCCATAATCATTTCATGGACATTTCCCTGCTGGCTTTGTTGGTCCGAGGGACAAACTGCAGAAATGTCAGACGAGGTAATCTCTGTGGATATTGTCAATAAAAGCCAGATATGGTGTTTCTACCTAACCTTTAGGTTGGCCCAATAATAACGGGTTCACTTCCGCAGCTTTATGAACAAACAAATGCCTTGTCATACATGCAAGTGACAGTAAATGCACCAAAGGTGTAGATGCATTTCGGAAGAAGGAAAAGGTTTGCACATATGTAGTCTACTGATTTTGTATAAAGGGTAAAAGTATCGAGAGGTTAAGAAGTACGATATCAAGATGCAAGTTGGGGCTTTCTGATCCGACTCAATTATCAATATTCAATCAAAGATGTACAGGCATGTGTGTCCAGGCTTGTGAGAGAACAAAAACAGGAAACCCACACAAAACAGGAAATGTGTGTGCACGAAGCCAGAGGTTGTGAGACATCCATGGAGGTCAGGTGTGCATGAAATTCTACATAACTACATGCTTACTAATAAATACTTCCAGGGCTCATAAACTGTGTGTGTGTGTGTGTGTGTGTGTGTGTGTGTGTGTGTGTGTGTGTGTGTGTGTGTGTGTGTGAGACCATAAATACAGTTATAGTACACCATCTCACACAAAGCCTTTGTTTCATAAACAAGAGCGAACCACAGACGTGAGCGTCTCAGTGCATATTGAATAACCGCCGTCAGGTGAGGAAGAAACAACCATGAGCACAGCCGGAGTTTTGTAGAATACAAAAATAATAATAAGCCGGAACAGAAGAAGCAGAGACGTGATGGTGGATCGTATCGCGAGGTCATAAGTTTGCTCATATACACGGCCAGTTACGGGAGGCTGCATTATGGACTCGCCATAGAAGGACAGCGGAGGGGCTTTTTAAAGACAAAAATACAATGTGAAACTCACCTTCCGGAACTGAGGTGGAACAACGTCTGGTAATATTGACACCGAGTTATCATAAGTGTAAAGGGGGGGGGGCTGCGTTTTCTAAAAGGGTCCCGCTATGTGGCTTTCTATAACAGGAAATGGAAGAGTTGTTGAGACGGCTTACAAGAGACCATTTCTTTTCTTTTTTTTTTATTCTTAAGCAATTCTTATCTCAATTCTCGAGGTTTCACTGAGCTGCCGACACCGTGGTGCCGAACACAGCGGGGGCGTACAGCGACGGTGTGCAGCGGCGGCGGTTAAATGGCTCCACTATGTGTCTGAATAAAGGACCCAAACTGGAGTAATTATGTGACTGTGAGATATACTTCAGAGAAAGGTCTCCCACCAAGGTCACTTCAAGTATGAAAGTAATCTTCAAGAAGAAGAAAGAGTCCTTCTTGAGAAGTCGGCATGTTTACCTCCACTCAGGAGGTTATGTTTTTAGCGGCGTCAACAGGATTAGGGGACGATTTTCATGCAAATTGGTGGAGGGGAGGAGCAACAGCCAAGGTGGAGTCCATTCAAATTTGGCAGCAGATTCAGGATTATATTTCTTTAAACTTCCTTTTTTTTTTCTCAGGGAAGTATTACACGGAGCTTTATGTAAAACATGAGAATGACAATATCATTTAATTTGTTCAGGTCCTGATAAACAGAATACCATGTTCCTCTGAAGGGGGGATGTGATGCAGAAAGTTATATTTTTACAAAACGTGACGGCTGTTTAGGCTCAGTTGTGTCATGTGGTAGTCCGGAACCACCCACACCACCTTCCCCCCTCCTCCTTCCTCCGTCACCTAAACCTGCTCCTGAGCAGATCACTTTTGCATCACCTAAACCTGCACGGCATCGCTGCACGACATTGTGCACAAAGACACGTCTTACCGCAGCTCCTGTTTCTCTTTTCCTTGGCCGCAGTTAGCTGCATTCGGACAAAAAAAAATAAACAGGAGGGACGGTGAAAGCGAGCCATTGTCGGCAAATGCTCTTTTCTATCTGGCGTGACGCAAGCAGCCGCAGTCATTTCCAGTGTGATTGTCGGGCACCATCAGAGAGCATCGATAACCCCTGCCAGGCCTTGGCACCGCCAACAGGTGCCGCCACTGCCAGCTAGGTTGGCACCGGCGCGACTGTGAAAACCCTCTGACATCCAGAAGGGCACAGATTTGCACTGAATGCACCACTGAATCAACACTGCTGATTATCAATTAACATATACTGTTTTTTGTGTCGCACAGAAAAGGAGGAGAAAAATGGGGTTTTTCGAAACACAAAAAGCTTGTTTTTTAAAAATACTAGCTGTTATAATCACGCGCTGAATACAGATTTAGCTCTGTTCAGGTGGGTTATCAACAAGCCGGTGTGGCTTTGACACGCGACGTGCTGCGCTGTACATGCACACAAGTGTCTTTGTTCAGCCAGGATTTTGTGCCCGTTGGCTTCATTTGTAAAGGAAAAAAAAATAAAATATGACAGACCTAATGCTGAACTGCAACAAAGGGCACCTCGTATTTAAATGTCAGCAGTCAGGGCATTACACCACATTACACATTCCGACTTGACCGAGGGTATTACCGTCTAAACCGCCACCTGGTCTCCTGTTAAACATCAGGAGGAGACGAATATTATAAGAAGACGCCAATAATCAACACACAAAGGGGAGAGAAGACATTAGCAAAAAGAAGCCTCTTTATTTACTCTGTCAGGCAAAGCCGGCGCCATTTAATGGTACGTAGGTGTTGTAATGTCTTCATGCTCGCCACTTGTGATGCTTCTAATGGACATTAATACGATTATTTGGATTACTAATACAAATTAGTCTGCGCGTCAAGTCTGAGCTACGGGGGTGAGCGCTGTCAACGCCGCGACTTTCAGCTTTCTGCGAGCCACAATAAAAAAGAGACACACACACGTGAACATAATGGTATTATTAGCGGCGGCGAAGGATTTAATAATCTGTCGTGTCGATGCACGACGGTGTGGGCGCGCAGACTGTGAAACACAGGATGTCATGCACTGTGTAAAATAAAGACGAGGGGATGTACGGGGACACAAAAAAAAAAATGAAACGAATCTCTTGTCTAAACAAAGCGTCGCATCGACCCGGAAGTTTTTATTTATTGTTTTTTATGAATGAATCCACATTTGCAGGAGATTGTTGTGGGCAGAAAATGGGTTTCGAAATGCGTCAAACCAGCAGAACCAGAAGAACGTGATCATGACAAAGACTTAAAGATCCAAGATACTCTGATTACGACCTCTTCTCAGCTGAGATGTCATTGTCTTCTCATTGATCCGCCTGCACAACACGCACACACACACACGCACACGCACACACGGTCGTGTTCGCGCTGTCGGTGGTTCATTAATGTGCCCTCATAAGACATCTGAAGACCATGACACATTGCTTAATCAGTTGTTACAAGTTAAGCACAGATAAAGACTAAATATTCCATAAGGGAACGTGTCCTCCAAATCAAATTAGTCTCATGTTTTCCATTAGCCTCTCGTACGGCGAGTGCGCCTTTCAATTACTCGCGAAACAAGGTGATTTCTACATTTCTCATATGTCCGCGTTCCGGTGTGGGAGGAGGGAGGGAAGAGAAAGAACAAGGAGGGGGGGGGGGGGGGTATGTAATGAACTGAGAGTCAGCTCCTAAGTGCTTAATTGTTTTATAATCACATGAAGTCGACAGAAATAGAAGCGGAGCGAGTGGTCTCCACCTCAGGTCTGATGACAGGAAGGCCTAATGCCAGTTGGCCTCGGCGGCCCTCTGCGCCGCTGCACAAGGTTGTTGTTCTTCCTCCGCCGGGCGCCTGAGACAGCTCTCCGCGACCCCTCGTTCTCACGTCCTACCCCTCCGCTCTCGACACCTACTCAGACGACAGGCGAATCCGCACACACAATGCAACTCCCACTCGCGAAAGCGAGCATGCTACGCCACACACAGACACACCTGCTCGGCGGATGCGGCGCAGTCTGGAACGTCACCTCCAACCCTCAGGGTCCGTGAGCATCACCTCCACCCTCAGGGTCCGTCGGATCCGGTGACTTCGGCCTCGCCAGGCCAGTTCAAGCCGAGTCAGAGGACCCTTCCTACTACATATATATGTATAACCACTTAGCCATAGAATAACTGACAACAAAGGCACCTTGAAGGAAATGTCACTGTTCGGTTCATCACAACACCGAGTAATCAAACTCTGATTTCTGCAGCAACAGATAAACAATAAAAGCACGCAGGAAGACGGGGGTGTTTGTGTGTGCGTAGGAGATACTGAAGATGGCACACGGCGGCACTGACAGAGGACAGACTGAAGGGGTGAGAGCGGTTGCCACGACGTCCTGCTGGGGTTTGCCCAGAAGTGTGTGTGTGTGTGTGGAAGGTGGGGGGAAAGGCGGTGAAGGGCACCGTACCCCCGGCCTTGTGGGGAGTTCTTTGGAGTGTTACGGAAATGAAGGCAGGTGACGGGATGGTGTTACTCGCCCTGGTGTGCGTGAAGGGAGGAAAAAAGGAGAGATGGGAGTTGAAGTATGAAGCAGCAGCTCTTAATATTGCTGCTCAGGCGGAAGTATTCAATAAAAAAGAAAAAAGGTGTAGACGTAAGAATGTGGCTCTTTATCTACATATATTTCTTTGCACATTTAATCCCTTGTCAAAGGAGGCATCATCCATCCACCGGCGAACAAAACAGTTGATAAGGCAAGGGTGTGTGTGTGTGTGTGTGTGTGTGTGTGTGTGTGTGTGTGTGTGCGCGCCTTTGAGAGAGAATACAGTGTGTTGAAATGGTTTCACTGGAGTATGTGGGTGGGTATTAACAACCTGATCTTAGCGGGATGCGCTTTCCTCTAAATCGCTCCCTTTTTCTTTTTTTTTTTTACTCCGAACAAAAGGATTCAGAAAAACCTACACAGATCGGATGAAGACAAGCGTCGGAATAAAAGACGAGAGCTTTTTTTATTCCTCTCAAGACATAAAAAAAAAATATATATATAAGAAAAAAAAACAGACCTGTAATAATGTGATTTGAATCCTGAAAACTTTTTTTTCCTACAAGGTGTTACATAAAAACAAAAAGCGTGACAAAACCAACATGACGGACTTCAGGTCCTTTTTATCTCCGAACAGGGGGGAGGACGCGCCAAACCATTCGGTGAACGGGGCCCGATTGTGAGGGACCCAAAAAACAATGTGATGCTTTTATCAGCGAGCCAAGGAATCTGGATCAACGGTATGCAAATCATATGCCAGAATAAATGTAGTCGAACATGCTGGGACAACATAACCCCCCCGCACACACACACACACACACACATACTGCCTCTCTATATATCTCTTTTATTATATAAAGAACTTTCAAGATAATGACAAAATGAGCTGCACACTAAGCACTCACCCAGGGTGGCATGTCTGCAAACTGGGAGAGGTGGGGGCGGCTTTTTTTTTTGTTGCATTTCTGCACCCTGGAATGCAGCAGTCCCTATTAATACAACCTTTCTCTAAACAAGTTGCAACGTGTCATCAAAAAAAAAAAAAAGGTGTGTGTGTGCGGGGGGGGGTGCATGGAATCATTGTTATCTTTCTTCTCTATTAGCAAACATAACAGCGAGGAGGGATGAGGTGTGTGGAGGAGGTGGAATCCCCGAAGAGCCTCACATTAAAAAACCGAGACAGGCCTCTTATTTACTGGCGACAGTCTAATAAATACATTTGCTGGCAGCTAAACAGGTATTTACTCAGCGCCCTACCACAGGTATAATTTCACTGTTTGCTGAGCTGTTATTTTGCTACAGCGATAATTATCAAGCTGGTAAAGAAAAAGGCAATTAATGGTTTTAGCCTGAGATATCAGGCTCAGCAAAGTGAAGCACAGCACAGCTCTAGTTAGGGTTTTTTTTTTATTAATCTTCCCCGAAAGCACACAACCCTCACACGAGACCGCTGCTGCAAAGAACATACAGAGATTTATTTCTTACTTTATTTTATTTCCCTGAAAGCAATAAAAACCTGATGATTCAGCAGCTTAATTCAATTTTAAAAAAAGCGAATTTGAAGCATTGTTGATGTTATTTCAGAGCAGACGAACAACAACGCGAAATGCAACCTGTGCTCTTAATTGCGTGGACTAATTGGTCTCCCAGGGTCACAGGGAGAAACTTCATCTGACACTCCTGCTCCTCTCTTAACCTGACGCTGAGTGAGAGCTCGGCAGGCAGCTCGTGCAGCCGTTGTTCTGTGCAACACTAATTTAATCCCCTCTGGAGGGGTTGTAAGGTTTAATCTGTGATACAAGACACTCATGCACCGGTGACTTGACGGCGCGGAGTGACAATTAAAGGAAGCAAAAAATACCCATCGCCGGGATTTTAAAGGACGGAAAGAAGCATATTACAAAGTGAGTTCCTGCCACTGCACCGCTGCAGTACAGTAAACGCAGCGCGCTCCAGTTTCGATTAGTTGTAACGAAATCAAAACCGAGGGTGCAAACGAATATGTCGAAGCTGCACGTAAGAAAGGTACAAATGTGTTCGCCCGGATCGCCTCCTATACTCGTAAAATCACAGGGAACTTACTGTAAGAGCCGCGGCAGAGCACATCCAACAGGAATGAATTACACACTAATAAGCTGCGACAGATGTTTCGGCTTCACTGCTGCATCTGTGTGACCCCGGCAGTCACATGCCGCCCCGTCCTCGCACTCTGATTCATATCATTCCTGCCAAACAAGTTTATGTGGAAACAAATTTTGCCAGACAGATTGACGTACCGCTGCGGATAAGGATCTCTCTGTTTGACTTTTTTTTTTTTTTTATAACAACCGCAAACCCCATAGATAAAAAACAAAAACAAGCAGTTGCAGGGGGGAAGGCTCCGAGCTCTGAGTAGTAAAACCGAGAAGTTTAGCTTCAAACGCTCTCGAGATCTCTTTCGTCTCGTCTAAGGAGTTTTTACAAGAAGTGACACATGGCAGCCCGACACAGGAAAAGGGATGTGTGTCATCGCAGTCTCAGGCACTGACCAGATAAGCCACAGAACCTTGAGCTGCCACAGATCTGCAGAGATAAGAGAGGAGTAAAACGGCGCTGTGCCACAACCTGTTTCTTTCCCATGCAGCCGTGACATGCTTGACCTTTTAAGATCGCATGTTTGCCAGCGAAGCACAAAAACCTGACAGCCAACAGCAAGACGATGGAGTTCAAGATAACCGGCCTTTAATTACCTGATCAAGTGTCTTGTTTAAGACTAACCGGAATTCAGTGTGAACTTCGGTTCCATCACATCCAAAAGGCAACAACACGAGCTCAGGTCTGTCTTAGATGAGTGTATTTAGGCCGTTCTATATATAGATCATCTCTAATAAGGGTGACCAGGCTGCTGCTGCGTGACATGTCACCTATTTTCTTAACGGAGCCGAGCGAAACCTTTAAAAAAAAAACCTGTAAACCACAGAACATTGTTGCCCACACAGTTTTTAAGGCGGCAATAAATCTTCTCATAGCTGCTCGCTGTCTCTTTCAACACACACACACATTAACACACAGATATCTGGTTGTACCTGGAATTACTTCATCAGCACTGTGACAAAAGCCACAAGGCAAATCAAGCAGCATCACCACACCATGTCTTTATCATCACATCTATCTGACTGCCCTCACGCCTAGTCAGGCACAGAGAACGCTATAAAGTCATTAACTGTTTGCCTCCCTGTGAGTTCGTCACACTGTTTTGTTTTTTTTTTCCTCACGCAAAGTGTTTCATGCTACAGCAAGTTGTAATTAAATAGTATGTGGAGAGCATCAACGAAGTGGCGCTAATGGCCTGATAGGACGTGGTGGATGGGTAGTTTGGGGCTGCAGCAGTTGGATTAAAAAATGGATCTGTCAACATACGTTACAATTAGACTGACTTAAAGGAATATAAACCTGCGTCTAACTAAATCTAAAGCAGCTTTAATTACTTAAAAAAAAGAAAGTATCTAGTTGGTAAGATCACCAGTGCAGCATCACTTCTTGCTCCTCCGCTACTCGCTGAATAAGTTGTTCACTGAATTAGGAAATAGATGCTCAAGTGTTCCTGCAGAAATTCCACTGGCCTGTTTCTGCACATTTATATTTCCTATTAAAATCCATATCCAACTCTGTTTTTTTAAAATTCATATTGTTTCTATATGAAAAATTAAACAGCCACTTTTGGTCTGTGTGGGTTCTAAGTGATTTCATTTATTTAGACGGCCAGTAATTTATCATTCAAATTCCAATGAGAGGCACTTTCTTTTTTACGAGACATGCAATAACAAATGTGATTTATGCCCCCAACACCCCCACCAACACCCAAAAAAAAAAGAAAAAAAGAAAAGGAGGCATGTGAGAGACATCACAGCACATCACAGTGGACTTTACCTTTAAAGTCAGCAGTCACACGACCTCTTGTTTTCCATCAAAAGTTGAGCAACCTCGAGTCACCGCTCCACGACGAGAGATCCAAAAACAAGCAGCCGCTCTGTGGGTGGAAAAATGTTTCTTTTCTACATATATATATTTATATATGTATAGAGAAAAAAAAAGTCCTACGGATGAGAAGTGCTCAAAGCCGCACCGGCGGAGGTTGAAGTTGGGGAGTGCGCGCGGCGGATGGAGCGCAGAGATGTGTGCGCTGCGGCCAGCGGGGGTGAAGTCGAGAGGAGTAGAGTAGCGGCATGTGAGGAGGGCTGCTTTGAGAGGGTGGCAGGTAACCGAACCGCCCCTCCCCGTTTCTGATGCTCAAATCGATGATTTGCCAGCTGTGGCGCAGCTTGTCTCATTGCCCCACTTTGGTTTTTACAGCCGCTCCTCTCCGACGCGCTGCTCTCCGGGGACAGAGAGAGCGAGAGGGGGGAGGGAGAGAGAGAGAGAGAGAGAGAGCGAGAGAGAGAGAGAGAGAAGTCACTGCCAGGAGAACTCTCACACTCATTCATTTTCATATTTACACGCCACATGTTTGCATGTCAAGAAGAAGAAGGAGAGGAAAAAAGTCTGCTAGACAGTCGATTGCGCGCGGCCGCGTGCGTTTCGCTCCTGCGTGGAGTCGAAGCGTGTTTTTAGGAGCGGAGGGCAAAGTGCCAGCTCTCCTCCGCGCACACCTGAGCGGAATATGAACACCTATACATACATCAGATGCTCCTGCAGACATTAAACAGGCGTTTATTAAAGCAGATGGATGCGCAGAAAGAAAGAAAAAATAGTTTTGAAGAATAATGAAGTTGCTCATTGAAAGCGAGGCTAATGCAGCCTGGTGTGTTTGCCGACAGCTCGTTTTCTAATTAATTTCGCCAATTTAAACAAGGCTTTTAGTGGAAATTAATTATTATTCTGGCCATTCAGCGGTGAACATTTTAAACGCATCCTTATTGAGCCGGTCTCACTTTTTATTTTATCAATACAAGCTGTTGCTTTCTCTCCTTTTGCAACTTATTTTAAACTTAATTAAACACACGAGCTTGCACACAGACACCCACATTCACAGAATCACACCGCAGGCCTGTCCAAAAAAGAAAAAAAAAAAACAACAAATCAAATGAAATAAAAAAAAAAATCTAAAGCTAGATTTCACGTGGAGAGTAATTTGATTTTCCTCCTCTTCTTGGACATCTTTAAGAAACAAATCCTGGAGCAGAAGCAGAAGACCGATAACAAGGGAGACGCTTTTCATCTACCCCTCACACTGTCTAAATATATTTGTGCTGTTGTAATTGATTTTTCTTTTTTTTTTTTAATCTCTAACCGTTTTGACTGTTGTATAAATAAAAAAAAGTACAGAATATAAGTCGCTGCCAAAGACTGAAATTAGACGGGAGGATTTCAAGCTATTAAGAGGCTGGTAATTCAAACCAAATTAAACATTATACATGAAGAGTACATTCAAGTGTATGAAGGGGGAAACGTCTCTTCATGCTGATCCGTGTACCTCTACATATTCATGTTTCCTCACATTAGAAAAAAATACCTTTATGCATTTGCTTCTCTCACTCTTAATTTTGTTTGTGTCCATCCTGTGTGTGTGTGTGCTCCTGCGGTTACTTACACGATGTGTGTGCACAGTGTGTGTACAATCTGCATTACAGTTGGAGGCTTCATGTGTGTCTTTTGAGTTTGTTGTGTGCACGCCCGGGCGTACGAGTGAAATGATTGACAGTTTGCATCTGCACGCAGTCAAACTGCTCAGCACTAGCAGGTGTGCAGGAGCCCACAGGTAATGCAGCTGTTTGCTTACAATACGAATGGGTTTCTCGCACAGGTTTTTGCATAAATAACACACTGATCCATTTAAATTTACACTTAATTTACACATCTCATGGAAAATGGAAGTTGTGTGTGTGTGTGTGAGGGGAAGGGGGGGGTGAAGAACAACAGAAGGAAGACACACACAGAGAGAGAGAGAGAGTGCAAAATTATTGTAAATCGTCGTCGGCGAGTTCATTTGTCAGAAAGCACCGTGAACCTTTTACCCGATATGTATAAGTGCATCTCAGAAAAAGTTCATTTGTTGTGGTTTTGGGACTCCACAAAAGTTTCATTATGAAGCATCTGAGATCTGCATTTAAAAAAAAAAATCACACACACAGTCCTCACATGTGATTCACACCGGCTCTCTCAGGAGGACTGAATGAGAATTGAAAAGTTCCAGTAAAGAGATTCAAATGTGCTTCCTGCATCATTATAAATTCATGCTAAGTTGGGAATGTTTTCATCATTACGGACAACAGCTGGTGATTCCAATGCAGCCTGTGTTTCATCCAACAGTTCATGTTGCTGCCTCCACATGTGCTGCAGGTGACATTCTCACCACAAGGGGGGACCGGTGAGTCTCATCTTTAGGGTGAAGTGAGTGAAGAGGAGAGGAGGGCAGCAAGTGATGGCCTCTCTCTCTCTTTTCTCTCTCTCTCTCTATCTCTGTCTTTACATTTGGGTTTTTCAACATGATGCAATCCATCTGGTTTGCACCAGTTTAATTCTCCATATTTCCAAAGCAGCCAGCCCTGACCTCTCCTTTTCAAACACCGGGAACATTACGAGTGCAGCAACGACGACGTGAGGAGCCGTGGATGCGTTCCAAGACGTTAATGCAAATGTCTAATGTGCATTTTTATATTGATGAAGCATAAAGAGGGCACATGTAGTGCACACAACGACAAAAAAAAAAAAAAAAAAAGGAGAGCCGAATGCGTGTGAAGTGTAAACAAATCAAAGCAGACCTTGAGACATTTCAATCGTCTGCACTTTTCTCCGAAAACAATAAAAAAGCACTTGGAAAATTACAAGGGTTATACACCCCAGAATTAATCTTTCCAACCCATAACTAAAGAGAGAGACACTGTTGCCTCTTCACCAACTGGGTATATTTTAATTACAGGCTATTGACTACTGAAAGTAATTTGTCTCAGAAAGATGCCCACGAGCTAAAAGACAGACGTCTCGTCTAAATCTGGAATGCTCAGCCATTTCTTGTTCTGGTTTTGTGGTTAGTCTCCCCAGTATCTCTTATAATTGCTCACCGCTTGAAGATGAACGAGGATTCCTTCAGAGGACGAACCCTCGTCTGTAGCTTCACACTGGATTATTTGCCTCTGATAACCTCGGCTGGAAGCTTCTGCCTTTCTTCACCTAGCGCCTCTCTGAATTCACCGAACACAAGTACTCTTCACGCTCACCTCTCAAATGAAACAGTATTAATCCTCATTTGCCGCCGCCGAGGAGGACAGAGGAGATGAGAGCCAATCACGACAATAAGAGCTGACCCACGGCGGCGCCTGCCGAAGCGCACACGCCTACAGCTGTTAATGGGATGTCAGTCAGCTGGGCGAAAGAAAACAGCCCAGAAGTGTAATTACTGTCTGGTGTGAACTCTCCCATCAGCTGAGGCGGCTTAATGTCACTTAGTATGTGCGTTCGGAGAGCTTCCGCTGTACATGACAATTGTTGTGTACACTCTTCAGGTTTAAGGAACTGTTTGTGCAACACGCTCCCGAGAGATCACCTGTCAATCAAACTAACCTTCGACCAATAGCGGCGCTTTTGTCTCGGCCCCTTGGCGTTATATCATCAATGTACGTTTATCAGACACTTGAGGGATTCCTACATTGTCATAGTTTGACACAAAGAGCACCGGACCAAGTCTCAGTAGTTGGTAAGGGAAGAGCAAGAGACACACCAACTGCTCCAATCACAATGCTCAGACATCCACTGCTGACTCCAGCGATTAACCTCCGCCACGTTTGTGTCAGGCCCCGGGAACACGGCTCGGTTGACGGGCCCGAACGTCCAGCCGGCTCGCGGGAGCTGCGACAACGGACCTCTTGTGTTTTTAACATGCATCTCTATGCAGCGCCGGCGTCGCAGTGAGGCGCCGTATCTCCTGGAGAGTCTATTAACTGTGCTTAATTAAACAAATGTGATTAGACTGATCCAAACTCACACAACTGAATCCCCGGTAAGGACTCAGCCATGAGAGGCTGGCTGCAGTGAGAGGAAAAATAAGTCCCGTCACGCATGGCTCAGCTGCATTAATAGTGCCTATTACACTCCAACACACACCCCGGCATTGGCTCGGGTTTACCTGTGAGATCCGTGTGCAGCCGGCTACACTTCAGGTCCACTCGTGAAGTTTGTCAATCAGTTTAGCGCAGACTGTCAGGAGCAAACGGAGCTCGGGTTGTCGGGGCAAATACAAAAAAAAGGAAGGTGATAACTAATAAGATTGATTAAAGGGGTAATTTAGTGTGAGATATGTGGGTGGAGATTTAGCTCTAGCTGTCAGTTGTAACCAGGTGGAAAGCTACAGGGAAATGTTGGCTAACATGTGAGAGATGAATCACTGACAGAGAGAGAGAGACGAGAGAGAAACTAATGTTTAGGGGGATTTTTTAACTCTGAGTCATTTCAATTCACCACCAGGTATAAACTGTCAAGAACTGTAACTCGCCACTTAGAAACAACTTCTTTTTTTTTTTTAAGGAAAAGTCTTAGCAGGAGCATGCACGCACTCCGTTTCAAGTTTGAACTCTCTCTGCCTTCAGCGTCTCCTTAATTTAATAGTACGCTCATTACTCAATCACGGGCGGCCTAGACATCCAGGGCAGTGCTATTTAAAACAATGGCCTGTCTTTGTTTGAGTGAGCCGAGCGGCCGTGATGAGCCTCGGCAGCTAATGTGGCTTTCATATGTTATTCGGTCAAGGCCAAATCAACTTAAGGAGGCTTTTAATAGTTTGTTAAGTTCAGGTAGAAGGTCAGCAAGTTTCGAATCTCTTACATGACCCATTCAGAAAAACTGCTGTTATCGCTTTCAGTTTCAGTCAATTTAACTGCAAAACCTGCAGTGACATTTCCTTTGTGTTCGGGTTTCAGTTTTTTGGTTGTGGATGTTCGCACCAGCTGCAGAGTGATCGCTTCCTAAAGCAGATTCCCTGTCAGAGTTTGGGAAGAGAATGCATTCTGACGTTCGGTTGAAGGCTTATGTACACATACACGTATACAACTTCATCATTGAATTCAGGTGTTTCATTCAGTCCCATTGCCATAGATGTATAAAGCCCAGAACCTCGCCGTGCAGTCGCCTTTACAAACATTTGTGAATGAAGGGTCGTTCTAAAGAGCTCAGTGAATCGGAATGTGGTACCGTAATAAGATGCCACCGTTGCAACAAGTCAGTTGGTGAAATTTATTCTCTTGTAGATATTCCACGATCAACTGTAAGTGGTATTATCGTAAAGTGGAAACGTTTAGGAACCACAGCAACCTTGTAAAGTTACAGAGCGGGGTCGCAGAGTGCTGAGGAGCAGAGTGCGTAAAAGTTCCCGAAGCTCTGCTGACTCAATAACTGCAGAGTTAGCAGCTGCATGCAAGCCTCACTTCACCAAGCTCATTGCCAAGCATTGGATGGAGTGGTGTAAAGCACACCGCCACCGGACAGGTGTAGAGTCAATGCAGGTGGCACATTTACCGAAACGTCTTTCAACCCTAACAGCACTCAAAGTGCTTCACAATGTCGCCTCATTCACACTCACATTCATATGAACTGACGGCGGAGGCTGCCATTGAATTAGGTGTTCAGTGTGCTGCTCAAGGTTACTTGCAAACAGCCTCTAGTGGAGCCGAGGATCAAACCGGTGATGTTGTAATTACCAGCCGGCCTCTCTGCCCCCTGAGACTCCAAGAAAAAAAAACATAAAGGGGGAGTCATGATTCTTAAATATAATAAAATCCAATGGAAAGCATGTGAAGAAAAGATATGTTCTGCTTTACAAGAAGCTGGTGCTGTGGCAGAGCGGAGGTCCTGTGAGAGAGGATAACAGAGTCGGACTGATGGCTGATGTAGAATTGATAGTAGTTACAGTTGGAGGTCCTTTACCTGATCTACGGGATCAAAACATTGGTTAGCTAAGTCATTCCTTCATTTGAAAACAGTAAGGATATTTGACTTATTTTGTTTTAGATATGTAAAACTGTGTATCATCAGCATAGAAGTGATATGAGCAGGAGAAACTGATGGGCGGATGAGATGCAGGTAAGGACGACTTGGGCGAGTGAGAACAGGTGAGCAGGTAGTAAAGTGACAGGTCTCTCTGAGGGCATCTGGTGGACAGGTGGGGAATGGCAGGCACGCTAAAGTTTGCAGAGACTCGTGCATTTGTTTCGTCACCATGGCAACCACAGGAAGACGAAATTGTAAGAGCTGATTGTATGCCCCCTGCATTTGCACACCTCTACATCAGCGTGTCACACGGCAAACAGATGGTGTATAAATCATCTCCAATTGCTCGCCCATCTCCCTTGTTTTTAAGCGTCAACCCACATTATTTGACATGGTGATGAGTAGGTGGGCAGCAGCAACCTGAAGCAAACTGTACAGATTGTTTGTGGATTAGCCGTTATTGCATTCAGAACATCGATGCTGTCGGAAGACGCAGCACAAAACAGGCCGAGAGTTTATAGCGGCGTGTGGATGTGTTCAGGGAAACACAGATGTGGTTGTTATGTTTTTAAGACAAATATATAGAGAACTATTTTTCTTTCTGGCTTTAATGTCGATAGCTAACCCTGCTTCCACTTATACTCCAGACGACAGCTGCTCAGGCATGTACTACTTCTGTTTAGACTACTTTTTATGAGTCCCGCTTGAAGTTTCCCCACAAGACACCAGTGATCAGTGTTGTTTTAAACAAGTTTGCATTCATCTTCTCTCCTATCCTCGCTACAGCCAATCATTGGCGATAGAAGATCATTCGATTCAGGGAGAAGAACCGGTGAGAAGCAAAGACAAACCACACAGGCCTGATGACTCATGTACTGTAATAAAATCTGATGATTAATATCTTTGTACAGTTTCAAACAGAAGCCCGCTGGCGGAAAACTCCCCCATGGACGGCGTCTCTGACAGACTGACGTAGTTGTGGGTTTACAGTCATTCCCAGAGACATGTGGGTCACAGGAGATTTTATTTGGGTTGCCAAATACATTTTCAGATTTTTATTTCATAGCCTTTTATAGTCTGTTATCTGCGACACTTTTGAGCCGTATGACGGAGCTCGGTGGTGTTTCTAGGACACTTCACGGTTTGCAGCCGCCCACAAGAACTAAATCTACAGACCAGATTGCAGAAAACGTTAACCAAACCATCGCACATGAAGGAAGCCAGCAGGAGGATGGATGTGAACCGACTCCTGCTAACGGTCACATTAGCTTTTCTACTTGAAATTTTATTTTGTTACTCATGAGAGGAAATAAAAACAATGAGCTAGCATGTTCGCTCCGCCTGAATGCATTTTCTTTGTCCTCGTTTCGTGTTTCCAATAACACGTGGATGAAACAAAGTTGGGTGCAAAGTGCAAATAAGACAAGTTTGGGAAACACTTGTTGAGGTGATATTTTTCCATTACCTGTGCGGTCGGTGCCCTCGTGTCTCAACCAACCGCCGGGTGTCCACACGGAACCAACACGCACTCACTCGCTAGTTCAAGACAAACCAAGGTCATTTTAATATTTACTTGTTTTCAGTTAAATTTTCTGTTTGTTTTGAAAAACTCTACATTTCTGAAAGCTTCTATTTACAGATATTTTTCCCTCACTCTGTTCACTTCGGTGAAAACATGAACATTCCCATTAACGTGGAACATCTGGCCCGTCTATATCTGTACTGGAGCATTCACCCAGGCCCCGCAATGCCATTCTGTTAGCGGTGCATCCATCACATCAGCATTAAGAATTGGAATGCCTTTAAGCCTCTTATGCACATTTAGTCACCATGACTTTTTTGATACCCTCTGCAACCACAGGGATCTGTTAATTCTGCATGTCAGTTTGCAGTCAAACCTCAATAACATTGTGTTCTTAAAGTCTACGGAGGAACAAGTAAAGACAGAACGGGGTACGTGAAGGTAAGAATCTACAGTTATTGTTTAGGTGACTATAAAGTAAATGTGCCCCTGAGTCCAGCTCGGTTGCAGCTGTTTTAATTTAGTCAAAAGAAGGAGCTCTTTTCCCGCTCTTTTTCTTGTGTTCACCTGTGTCTCGTCTGCTAATTAGTCCTGCCTTGTTAGCGTTGTCTGTTCAGCCAATCGGCTCCCTGCCTGCCCTCGTGGTCTCTCACCTGTGTCTTGTTACCTCGTAAGTTTTCGCTCTTCCTTTGTCAGATGGATTCACAAATCTGTGACACTAGCTTGGTGTGTCTGAAACAGAATCAATGATTAGCATTGCGGGGCAGCTGAGGCTCAGGAGGAAGAGCCCTCGTCTTCTCCCGCCTGCCCTCGCGTTCTCTCTCATGTTGTCCCGTCTGCCCTCGTCTTCTCCCACATTGTCTTGTTTCCTGAGTTCTGTTTCCTGTCACGTATTTGTGTTCCTGTCAGAATGTGTTGTCTCAGCTTTCCGTACAGTTTCTCATTTCTCGTCTGAATTCTTTGTTTCTTACGATTTTTTTGCTTTGCACCATTGTTTTGTTGAATAAAGATTGAGTTTTTCAGTACTTGCCTGCTCTTCCGTCCCTGCGTTTGTTGTCCACCTGCCTCCTCACTCAGTCATAGCAGTCGTAAATCTTCGGGTGCTGTAAATGTTCCAGAGCAAAAAGAATCATTCTTCTTCTGTTTCGTCGTCGGTAGTGTCACAAGATTATTTCTGGGGCTTTATTGTCTCGAGTCCTGTAGAGATAACCCCTAATGATGTTCATGGAAAGTCTCAATAACCCTTCCAGAGACTGATTGCCTCTCTAAGTAGAAGCATTTTTTTTGTATTTTGGGATAATTGACCCTTTAGCACAACTGCTTCGAAAAAAAATCAGTCAGATGATTTTTTTTTACTTCACATGGCTTCGTTTGTAAGTGTCACTGGATCGCTCATCAATCATCTCCAAACGCCGCACTGCATCACTTCATTTCTAACAATCGCTCGTAGAGTGAACCTACTAATCCAGCTCACACTCTCAAGTTGCCTTTGACAGCAGCTTAGCCACCCTGCCATCCAGCGTAACGCAGCGGGTGCGGAGAAGCCCTCAGGGGTGAGATACCCTCCACCCTCTCCGCGGTTGCCCCCGGTGACAGTGACAGAAGTCTGTAATTGCCACCTCGTCAGACGGCTTCATTAAGATGAGCATTGTCTGCGCAGCTGAACGCCGGTGGATGGGGAGGAGATGAGCACGAGCCGAGGAGAGAGCCCGCAATGCAATTACGGCATTGCTGTGACAGGTGGGGCCTCCAATCCTCTGTGTCGGTGGGGCCCTGATGCACTTTTGAGGGAACCGTGGTGCGTTTGCATCATTTTTCACCACCCGCCACCCCTTCCCCCGTCATTAGATGGTAATGATTGGATTGTTTTGCAGATGAATCGCAGTATATGTCTTGCTCACACAACATATCCTGGGCGTATTAATCAAAATCATCAAGGCAGATCCGTCAGAGCGAATTAAGAAAACAACACGTCTCGATTGAAAATTACCGTAATCCTTCATCAGTGTGCTTTTAACCCTTTGTGTGTCGTCTTCTATGACTGTCGTCTTTATGAGTGGTAAATTATTGATCGCGTTTAAGGTACATTACACTCTTAAAGAGGAGGAACATTGAAATTTTGTTTCATGTTGGACATTTCTACAGTTCGTGTCCAACGATTATCACCAAATGTAGGAAGCACTGAGCCTCCGCTGTACATACGTAGCAGAAGAAATTCTCGGTGATTTAAACGACAAGGGTCACAGCTTCTGAGCTGCCCGAGCTAGCACTGCCATTAGGGTGCTGATCCTGTGACTCAGCAAGCTGTACGATTTCAGTGTCACAATGTAAGAACAGGAAATTGAAATACCCCGATTCCTGCGATCACGTGGAGCTGTGACGACGTTACTAGCTAATATTTCTCCAGCCAGACACTTTGACAAGCAGGAGTCGGACCGTAATTTATTTTCAAAGAATACAAAAAAATTCAGATTGATAGAATTCTGACTTTACTGTCAGAATTATTAAGGAAAAAAGAGTCAGAACTAAAAAACAAAACAAATTTGGCACTAATCGCCCTCCATAGAATGACACGTCTCCATCTGTCACATGACCCTCGCCATGGAGGTCATAGCGGTCCCTAGAGAGACAGCAGAAAGTAAAGGTGTGTGTGTGGGGTGTGAGAGGTTTTGAGTTAACCTGCTTCAATATTATTTCAATCGAAAAAGCAAATACAAACACATATTAAAAGATGTTTAGTTAATAAATAAAAGTGCTAATTACACACGTTGGATTTACTTTCTATTTAAGTAATATGAAAACTTTTCTCAGCGTGTTTCGTGAACCAGAGTTACAATGACACTGACGTCTTCCAGGAAGAGATGTTGCTGTTGTATTTGTGAAATGTAATTTTTTTCATTGCTTTGAACGCTATAAAACCAAATTAGATTAAAATCTGTTGTACTGTGACGGCGGCAGAAACCCCAGGGACGGATATATCTCTAAAAACTAAAGAAGCAGAACATATCACTTTATATATAGAAGAAAATAATGTGATGTAATTAAGGTGAAAGGATGTTTTATTTATTGTAATTCTCAGCCTCAAATTTCTTCATTTTGATGAAGGATACCTTCTTATTCCTTCTACGCGATGGGCTGATGTGTGAGAGCAGCCGTCTCATTCAGTCCACCCCCGGTGAAACACATTCCTTTCATCCATCGAAATTCCACATGATTGAAATTGCCCTCGGTGGAAACATATCATAGCTATCCACCGCTCTTGGACGGCTCCCATTGGGCGGTTCTGCCCATGCCAAGCGTCTGGGTTGGCCGAGAGCCTCCAGCGAGGCCGGGGCTTATGTCTCCATGGGCCAGTAAGCCTAGAGGTCCTGTAGCCCTGGGAGATGTAGCAAATCGGGCCGCACCTTGGCAGTGGTGCACCCCTCTCCTCCCCTTAGCCTTAGGACTGTCATAGCTAAAAGAAGGCTAATGGTGGCCAACTTGTGCAGTGAGTGGGTCTGGGGTGTTGGGAAAGCGTGTCTGTAGGTTCATCTGGATTGGCGTCGATAAGGATGTGCGCTCTTCGTCCTCTGCCTATCACTGCCATGCACAGGGTGGGAGCCGAGTGTGACGCCTTCCTTTTAATGTGTTTGTGTGTGTGTGTGTGTGTATGTGCAGCGATGGCACAATGTTGAGGGACTGGCAGACCATCTCCAGGATGCCAGCAGTGACTGATGCCACACTAGACATTCCTTTCAGAGGAAACAGTGGCGTGGTCAGAGGCATGCCAGCTTCCACAGCCCCTCAGGACACCGGAACCCCTCCTCCCCTCCCTCCTTAAAGCACAGACCTGGCAGAGAGCTGGGAACTTGCAAACAAGGGAAACAAACAAAGTGAGGAAGGATGTGTTTGGTCTCAACTTTTCCTCTTTTTTTTTTGGTTTTGGATCAAACATTTGATCACGGCAACACGGCTTAAAAGCAACGTCATCTGTTGGATGCTCCGAAGGCCGTCGTCAGCTTGTTTCATTTGTTTCTTTTCGGGATTTAAAAGTCTAGAAATGATTTTGTTTGTGAAATCCCGAATGCATTGAGCAGTGTTCAAACCTTGAGATCTCTCTAGTTTTAGTCAAGGTAACAGTGTGCTTCATGTCGTCACTTGTCAGTGGCGTCGACACCCTCAAGCTGCTAGAACATTACACGATGTTAATGATGTGCAGAGACGTCACTTTCTGTATCTGTATTTATTCACGTTGGACTGTCAGACTATTCTGATAAAATGCTGGACGCTAACAGAAAAATATTTTTATAATATTTTTTTTTTAATTTGCCCTGGTTTTTGCTTCTCAGGCTACATAGAGGAAACCGCGAGCCCTTTATCATCCCAGCTTGTCAAATACGGGCGGTTTGTCACGCCCCTCGGTGTCTGATACCGATGCACAAGGTATATTTTTCTACATGAGACGTGGCGGGCTGTCCATTAACTCCAATGTAAATCCCACCCATCATTATCAGACTCTCAGAGGAGCAGCTCTGGCTGCCCTGCAACAGACCTCAACCCTAGTGTTGACATATAACTATTAGGTTTATCTTGACATGTACAGTCTTGATCAAGGTGGACAATCATGCTCGCTTTCACAATCTCTGTGGTTGCAAATGAGAACGGGAACGTCTGCTGTTTGCATCTTATATCGCCTCATTAGGGTGATTTTAAAGCTCTCTCACAGATGCAAATAGCTGCCTTAGTGTCAGACAGACAAGGAGTGAGAATGTGATGCTCTTTGACGAGCTGGGAGCTTCGTTGTTTCAGGTGGAGGGATGAGGACCTCTGACTGACACTGTCCAATAGAGGCGTGTCTTACGTTCTTTCAACGTAAAGACTTTAACAAAGTAAAGATTGGGATTCAGATTAATTAGGTTGATTCTACAGGGGCCACAACTGATTTAAAATATATTAAAGACATATTTTATTTTTCACACTCCAAGTTTCATGTACGTGGTGGAAAATCCCACCAACAAAATAAAGTTAATTCCGTTCAGCACAAGACACCATGACCCGTCAGACGAGCCTCCCTGTCTCCAATCTCAGATTATTTCAGGAGGTTAGCTGTGGTATTCAATCGCCCGAGCCCCACGTGCTCCACCAGGGCTTAAGTGATGACACCGAATGATTATAGCGCAGTTAAATACCTGGTCTAATGAGCCAATTAGCCCTATTGACATCCGTGGCTGCCTCAGAGGTGGAGCGAGTACCACGTACATGCTCCTTAATCAGAACCGATAACACCATTTAGCCTTCAAACGCTAATCCTGACCGCCGGGCTCTCTCCGGAATCCACTGTGATTTCTCTGTACCCACGCTGAGCAACTTCACGCCTGATTCATTTTCAATTCCACTCCTCCTGCACAGTTGTGACTTTACTGTGGTTTTACAACCATTTATGACTGGTGCTTCTTCTTTTTTTTTTTTTTTAAGCACAGGATGTGTCTTTGCTGGAGCCCACGTGCAGCTTTTGCTGTAAAAGAGTGAATTTTAAAAACCGCAACAACATGTTTTATTATTATTATGAAGATGTAAAAAGCAGACAGTGTGTGTGTGTGTGGGGGGGGGGTTAAAAAATGTTATTCTTGATCATTTCCGTTTAACGATCTACAAAAAATGAAACTGAAAATGCGATGGCGAGTGTTTCAGGTAAATTTGGGGCATTTCATTAAAAACACGAGCCACAACAAAGGGAGTGAAAGGCACCGAGTGAGTCACAATGTTTTGATATTATTCAAGTTACTGTAAAATATATGCGCCGAGCGGCGTGAGAATATCTCAGCATGTGCATATGAAACTCAGGTTCTCCTTGGTTGCATTGTCGTGCCAGTTTTATTGTTAAGAAAAATCTATTTGAAGGTTACAAATAAAAAAAAAAAAAAAACTGCACCGCCTTTTACGGAGTTTGCTCAAGAAGATTTAAATGTCATATTCGAGGAAATGACAGGATGCACGGGCTGGGTTCTAGTAAGCTTCAGTTTGTTATGAAATAAACATCTTTATGTGTGTCTTCTGCGGTCGGAGGGAAGCGAGAATCATCTTGTAACAAATATCTAGGCCAGTTAGACGAAACACACACAGAGCAGGAAGGAAAAATTTAACATTTACGCCTACACGTGTGTTAGGGCATCTTCATCCACCCCATGTGCACATGAGCGTGCACTAACCTGCACACACGCACGTTGACATAAGGCATCCCCTAGTCTCTTAATCATGACCGACTGAATGACTAAACCTGCCCAAGACTTCCTTCTGAACCTAAATCCACCTTTGACCCCTTCGGGAAGTTTATTTGGGTTGATGTGAATGAATGAACGCTGGTGCGGAACAAACAACCAGTTCCCTGGTCTGTCCTGCAGACAGAGCATTGTCTGAACCGATCACAGGAAGCTGTCATGATCCCAGGATCTGCACGGAATGCGTCGTCTCTTTTGGGACTCCTTATTTCCTGGTTTAGTTTGAACGGGTTTCTCTCGTGTTGACGTTGTCTGTCTGTTGGGTTCGCCGCCTCTTCTGCCCTCAAGTGCTTCACCTGTGTCTTGTTACCTGATCAGTTTTGGATCGTAACAACTGATTTAGGAGTTTTTGGTTTGTCAATAAACAAATATTTAAGTTCCAGGCGGTTTTGGATGCAGGTGAAATTATATTGTAATCTCACTTTTTTTGTGATGTACGGAAGAATTCTAAGGCTCTGTTGCCAATTTAACTAATACACCTGTTAGTATAGTTAAACAACGCCACACACACATACACACATACACACACAGGGGCACTATCTTTTTAAAATTTAAGTTGAGCCTCTGCAGTCAGTAAATCTGGTGTCCAGATGGCGAAGGAGGGAGACATCAGACTGCCGTCCCTGATGAATCAGATCCACAGAGCCGCGTCCTCGGCGCGTGTCTCTCTCATCCGCCGTCATCCCCACGGACCGGCAGAAGTGTCTACCGGGCCGCGTCTGCCTGCTTCTCCAAGTGGCCACGGGGGAGAGCCAATTAGCAGTTCCCATTGAGAGGCGCTGTGGCCCTAATAAGAGACGGAGGGAGAAGGAGAATCAATTAAACCTGCGCTGACCCCCAGAAACGACACGGGAGGATCCGTCTGCACACAACCTGGGAAATGAGGCAGCAGCGGATGTGACAACGCTGACCTGACTTCAGGAGTCAGCATGACACCACCAGCTTTGAGGGAGAAGAGAGGACGGAGACACGACTTATTATCATTGGAAACCTGTTCGTCTCTTGATTTTGACAAACACTGAATGTCTGATGGACTCGGGAGGCAGGAGAGGAGAAGTTTCATCCTCTGAGTTGCACTCCAATACAATAATTCTGCGTACAGTTCTCTTATTTTAACTTTAAGTGAACACTACTCTACCAATGGTACGTTCAATGACCAAATGCTCAGATGTAGTCGAGCAGAAGGTCCCAAGGCATTAGGTCTGATAAAAAGTTGGTCTCACTGGGTAGATTCTGCACAAATTACTTCAAAAAGTTAATTAACTTTTCAATTAAGACTGAATCTGACTGCATCGTGTCTCCTACAGACTGCTCGTGTAATAGATTGATGCACTTCTGTGTCTTTGAGCACTTGAATAAGTGTTTGTAACGTGAGCGTGTGGCTTTGAGAGGGAGTCTAGTGTGTATTTGTTGTAATTACCTCCAGCGAGGAGGTTCTGTTTTAGTCTGTCTGCTTGCAGGATTACGCTAAAAAAATCACTGAACTTATTGGAGAGGTGAAGCATGTGTCAATGGAGAACACATTAAATTCTCGGAAAAGGTCTGTTACAAAACAAATGCATTGTTTTTTTAGTTGATTTGGTGGAATGTCTCTGCTCTCAGAGTGCCCGTCTGTCAACAACAGAAACGATCTGCTCCTGAGTGGAACTCCTGACGGAGGCTGACTGTGAAATATGTCACGACACCTCCAGTCGTACAAAACAACACTGGCACAGCTGGCAAGTCTGTGAGAGAGAGAGAGAGAGAGAGAGAGAGAGAGAGAGAGAGAGACCTCTACTGTATCTCCTGTGTTCAGTTAGATGGAGCAGAACATTCAGTCCACACGGCAGCTTTTAGAAAGATGTTCTGTTGCTTCTAACTTCCTCTCTGACTCATCAGGTCACAGCACAGATGTTGTTGTGTTGCTGATGTTGTCAGCTGTGGTTATAAACAATGATTGTTATCAGTGCAGAAGGGCATGCTGGGAAGTGAATGCAGGTTCACATGGAGTGTTAATGGAACACGTTCCAGTTCTTCTCATATCATCTGAGAAGTGACTGCAGGTTCACATGGAGTCACTGTAATCTCATTCACTTCTTTACAACAGCTGCATGGAACAATGAGATCTACTTAAATAAACACAAACTGGAAAACAAACTCTTTGGTCAATCAATGAAATATTATATAAGATGTAAAGTTGACATTTATTCTATCTTCCTGTTTATAATTTATAGCGTATAAACATTTAATTAAAATTGCTCATAATTATACATCAACAGCCGGGATTCCTTCATATGAAGCATCCGTCGCTGGCGTACGGTTAATAAGTGATTAACTACACAGTGGATGAAATCATAATTAATGATACATGAATGCATCCATTACAAACAGTGTGTTATAAAACATTAATGCACATGTACCAGGCATGTTCATCTGTGTAGCTCATTTTGACATCAATGCAAACCAACAAGTAAAACTGGATGAAAGTGCTCTGTAATCGTTAGCAGGCAGGTTTGCTTACAGTGAGCTGAGTCCGGACTGAACTAAAGGTACATTTACGGGATTTCTGACAGACTTTCATCCAGCTCTACTGTCAGGGTTCGGTGTGTTATGGGTGTGTTAACAAACGAGGTGTCAAGACACAGGTGAGAGAACACGGCAGGCAGGCAGCTGATTGGCTGACGAGACACAGCTGAGTAAACACGAGGGCAGGCAGGCAGCTGATTGGCTGACGAGACAGACGAGACACAGCTGAAAGAGCGGGAAACCAAACCAAGACAGGAAGTAAAATGCAGGACGATGACAGAAGGCAGGTATATACAAAATAAAACAGGAAGTAAGCAAAACAGGAGTTGAACACAAAACACATGAACTTATGACTCCACAACGTTACTAAAAAAACATAGTCCAAACTAATATCCAACATCCAGGCAGCGATCATGACCGACTTCATCAGCAGACAACCTGCTCAGAATATTTTATCTATATAATGTTAATATATAACACTTTATTTATTATGATTGTTAATCAACTTTATGCACCAGCTTCATGTGATAGTTTATAGTGTTTGAAAAGAACATTAATAATCCCTTTACAAGCGTCCTTATTCATAGTTTGTTTCAAAGCATTCATCTGTTCAATGATCAAATGATTAAATTAAAAACATCGGCCTCCTCAATCTGCCTTCATTTCAAATGAGTGATCGTTGTGTTTTTGCTCAAGTTTGTTTGTATTTAAGGAATTCTGCCAACAGTCGATATTCCGTCATTCTTTTTCAGCTGGTAATAACTTACATATATTTTGCAGCTATAAAAAGGCCCAAAACAAGTGATAAATAATACAATTTTGAATTTGAATTATCTCCATGTTCTCCTTGTGGAAGACAAACTGCAGTTTGTGCCTCCTTTGTTGTGACATGAGACCAAATATACCCGCATGCTTATTGCCTCTGTCCCCTAGAATCCAATGTTTTCAATTAGTGCGTGATTTCCTCTTATTTTTTTCGGCTAATATTAAGGCCCTGCGCCAGTCTCTAATTGAAGTGGGTGGGTGGCTGTGTGCATCGATGTGGGGACAATGTGCAAGCGCTACTCATTAGCCCGGCAGTGCCTTACACCTGGGGTTCGTCGAGCGCGCGGGTCAGAGGGCACGGGAATTTTGTAGGATAATTATTGACAAGCAGATGTTATAAAATCATTTATGGTAATGCAATCATAATAAATGGGCTTTGTGTATTCGGGCAGATGAGCGGAGGGGGAGAAAGTTTATGGGAGGAAGAAACATTTACACCGAGCTGCTGGAGTGATGAAGAGCACCTGCATGCACACACACACACACTCACACACACACACATAGCGTGAGTGGTAAAGAATGGCAAAGCTGCTTCACGTTGGCGGCTGGCTGGCTGCAACACAATGAAATATCTGGAAAAATTAGCCCTCATTTAGTGCAGACGCATTCAGATTTATTTTAATTCTGCAGGTGTGATGTAGTTTGTCTGCGGCCCCACTTCAAGTGTGTGTGTGTGTGTGTGTGTGTCAGTATTTTTCTAGCCACGTTTGATCACAACGCCGCCATTTAAGTACAAAAATAACCTCCATCCCCGGCGTGAGGAGGCTCCTCACAAATGAAATATTAGGAACTAAAAGGGGGGTAAAAGCTAGGTGTCTTTACATATATTGTCTTTCGCATATAAGACACCCTATCTGTCTCTCGAAATGTGTCAGGAATTACCGCCAATTCCAAAAACATGCATTAGCCCCCACCTTTGGTGCAATCGTTCTTTTTACAGCGGGCAAATATCGCAAGGAAACACGGCTGTGCGAGGCAGCTAACCTGGCAGCTGGCGGAGAATAACCCTGCACAGGAAGAAAGCAACCATGTTATCATGCACACACATGTGGCCTTGGTAAAGATTAAGCCGTATTCATCCCTGGCTGCTTCGCTCTCTCCTGCCTCAGTCCATCACAAGATATGGCAGCCGTTCAGCCAGGAAGCCAGGAGAGGTGCCACGGATTTCACGGCGTTCCCAAATCAGGCCGTCTGGAGACTCAGGCGAGGTGCTCCACCGCTCCGCAACTCGCCTCGGCTTTCCCACAGATCATAAGCTCTGCACTGATGCCGGGGGTTTGTAATTTTGTTGGATGGGAGTGTTGGTGCTAACAGAGGCTCCCCTCCACCCACCCCGAACACACATCCCCTCAATACAATCCCCTGTTGTGTGCATGGAATTGGGAATCATCTGCTGATTCATGCTTTCTGAGGACTATTGTTCAGCAGCGTGTTAATATTTTCTGGGAGTTTTTTTTTTTTTTTTAGGGGAGTGGATTTACTTGAATGAAAGACGGGAGTGTAAGAAAGAAAATGATCATTTAGCATGGAGAAGTGAGGGATCATTGCATGTCCCCGCTGACATGTACATTATAGCTGAATGGGGGCCGGGGGGCTCAGCATGCTGTTGGCCTTGACTTGGGAGGGAGGCTTACACCCAGAGAGCTACTTAGGGGCCTCTTGGTGCTAAGCCGCTAATAATTCCTGCGGTTCCCTTAAAAAAAAAAAGGAGAAACACAAAGGGGGAAACAAAGTGATGAATGCCGGGTGTATGGTAATACATCGGGCTGCATTCACAACAAGCGGGAGACCCTCAGATGAGAGGGGCAGGTCAACGTTAATACTACCACTAATAATAATATTAATAATAATTATAATAACAAAACTGAATTCAGCAGCACTTTGCTGAACGAAGAAGTTCCGCAAAATATGAAGGAAAATTCTACAATGGAGTTTAATCTGCTAATAATCAATTCATTAATTGTTGTGGTGATTAGATGTAACCAGAGCAATTATTTCAACACCTTAGCTTTAGCTTAGGTCTCATCATTGGAATTGTTATCACTTTAAAGGTCTGAGCTTATTATTTTATATACTTTTTTACAGATCTTATGATATCAATTATTTTTGTATCCTTGATTGAGAGTAACTGGTTCCTACCTGCCTTTGTTTTTGAGGGACCAATGTGAGCGTAACTAAGTGGAGCGACATGTGATCGGGAAAAGTAAACGTGTAAAAGAGGTACAGAAGATAAATGCGGCCTGATAATTCTCAGAACGCTGCCCAGCAAGGAAGCAGAGCCACACGAACACCAGAAATATAATCGATTTCTGTGTTGAGAAAACACTGTCAAATTGTGATTTCACAGAGCCTCGGGGTCGATTCGATTGTTCGTCCAACCACACTGTAAAATACCAGATTATTACATTAAACCTCATCTATGAAAAGATTCTTATGTTTGACACTGGAACCAGAGAATAAAAAATATTGTAACAAAACAATTTAATGTCAATTAATTGTCATTAGAATCGACTAATTAACAACTTGGATTAGATGTTAATGTTGGAGTAGATGATATCAGAGGCATGTCACATCAAATAAATTAAAATAATCCA
>CAAKHC010019110.1:59836-86260 GCA_901007825.1 Macroramphosus scolopax
GTGTGTGTGTGTGTGTGTGTGTGTGTGTGTGTGTGTGTGTGTGTGTGTGTGTCTATGCGTGTGTGTGTGTGTGTGTGTGTGTGTGTGTGTGTGTGTGTGTGTGTGTGTGTGTAAAGACATGTATGTCCTACGACATGAGGACAATCTGGTACACACACAAATATACACACATAATACAAACATGGGTATTTAGCTCCCTCTACTGGACTGTTTCAGTAAAGCCACTTTGCTCCCTTCACATGCTCCAGATACAGATAATACAAACAAGATACTAACCAGACGGTACAAATCTTGTCACTTTAAATGTGTTTGTACACATTGTATACCTCTGCTGAAGCTGAGACAATACATGAAGTGTGCAACTGCAAGTAGAGTTTGTAATGTGTGTGACAGTTACAAGGAAATATATTTGCAGGGCTGATGGGCTACTAAAATCATCCTGAGTTCTTAAATAGCAGTATAGTATAGTATTAGTATTTCACATTGATATAAGTTTTGTGTCTGTTTGTTAATCTTCGTTTTCCGACAGCATTTGAACGCAGCAGTCATGTGTGTGTACATCGTCTACACCAGGAGGATTGTGGGTACAACATGGGGTGAGTTGCATAAGTTTAGCAGAAGGCAACTGTGACAGTGGAGGGTGTGTCGGCCGCTGCAGCCGGTAACGCTTCGTCCTCCTCGCCGTGATGCAGCGGATCATCAGCCTCGCTGCATGCCGGGAGCTCGGCGGCCTCGCAGCCTGGAACAGGCGCCTGACCCTGGGCAGGCAGCCGGCCGTGCACCGGTCGACGGCGGAAGCGTGTGGGCGTCCATTCAGCGGGCGTCCCGGAGCTCCGATGTGCCGGCTGGCTGTCGTGCTCGCCGGTCAGAAACACAGACTGTTCAGCTCGCAGCCCGGAGCCGAGGGGCCGCCGGGGAGCTCCGGCCGCCAGCCCGCCGTCTCCGTGGTCGGCATCCCGGATCCGATCACATGGATCCGCTGCAAAGTGATCATGTCCCTCATTGAGCTGTACTTTGGGTTAGACATCACTTCTGAGGAGTTTCACAGAGGAGCGAAGCAGGTAACCAACTTCCTCTGCTGACTCATGAATAACAAACAAAGAGTTTCACATGTGGATGATAAACATCAAACTTCTCTCTCTTTAATCTGGAGGCTGTTTGAAAGCTTCCTTCATTCTACAAATATAAATGAAACAGGAACAACGTTGTTTTAACACTGCACCTTCAGAGAGGTCAAATATAAGAAGAGGCTGTTAGGGAACCAAAACAAAATGTGATCCATACGCTGAACTGCTAAATCTTTTTAAGTGATTTACTCTTGATCCTTCGTGAGTCAAGAAAACATTTTAAGCCCCAAAAATGTCTTGAAAGTCAAGAATGAACTGGTTAAATTATCATTCAACAAGATGCCCGTGAACGAATCTCCTTGTTGTCCCGTCCCAGGCTTTGGTCCATGTCTCCAACATGATGTCCACAGGCGAATACAGAGAGCTGAAGGGGATCGTATCCAACGAGGTAACGAATCACGCACATATACTGTACATGACAACACAAATTGAAGGGAAAACCACTGACGGTCCCACCTGGAGGAGGCCAGCACTCTGTGGAAGTTCTCATCATATGTAGTGATTGATTGTGTCTTACGATCAAGAGTGATCTCGGTCATCCAGGTCAAAGATAGTCGTTAGTCTACAGCCTCAGCAGAGGTCTGCGCTCATCTGGTTTTAATCGTTTCCATCGTCTCTTGTGACATTTCAGACGGTGAAGTACATCGAGAAAAGGTGCCGGGCCCTCAGCGATGCTCAGCGACGGCGGCTGGCCGTCTCAATCGATGACGTGATATTTGTGCTGCCGGAGGACATCTCGGTCGTCTTTGATCAATATGGTGAGTTTGGTGTTTTCATGCACTCACACGAGCGGGAATACTAATGTTTCCTCTCCGGGCGTCACAGATCGAGAACAGAGGACAAACTCGCTGATCTGATCTGAACTCCACTCACAAAGGGAGACGTGTATCCCTATTTTGCACAAATCGACATCATAATGTGTTTCATTTGATCCGTTTATCCCAAGTTGGAAGCGTCCGTCATCCAGACATAGTTCCTGGAGACGTTTGCACCAGGCTGCCTGCGCCTCAGGGTGACGTCATGGGCCCTGACACAGCAGTGTTTGATTTAACCAGGCAGCAATATACTTATTTCAGGCCCTTGAAGAAACACTGTTGGTATCTCCACCTTCTCTTCTCCTCACTGCACTGTGAGATGATGCTTTGAGCTGACTCAGCTGCCGGATGCTCTCGTTTCCTGTTCCCAGGTAGAAAGTTCTGCTTCGTTGTCTTGAGGTTTTGGATTCTGTCAACACACGACGGCATCGACGACCCCGAGGGCACTAAAATATTCAAAGTGACCAGCAGTGAAGATGGTGGCCCACCGAAGAAGCTGGCGACAGCCGTCTACGAGTGAGCATTCATCAATCTAACTATCCATCACATTAAATCTGTACACGAGGCTGCGAATCCTAAATTAAGATATTCAACTGTTTCTTTAGTACGGCAACAAAGTAAGCATGTCCTTTATTCTTCTAGCTAACACTCGTCCCTCCCACAATCAGGCCTTCTCACAAGTCCGTCGTGAAGCGAGAAAAAGTGAGCAGAGGTTGAATCTGTCCATGAAAAAAGTAAAGAATCCACTTCTGCTGCGGGTCTGAAGAACTGCTGAAACCGAGAGAAGTCATTTCACTCTCAGTGCCCGTAAACAGTCAAAGCCTCTTTCCATTCCCAGTCAGTAATCCCGTCAGTTGCTGGAACACACGGCGTGGCTCGTCCACCTAATGCCCACCTATCTACCCAACCAGATCCTCCTCCCTATTGTTCCTGGTCCTAGAATCCCTCTGAGAAAGCCTGTTACACTTGAAATGTTATCCCGAAGGCTCGCAAACAGACAGTTTGCTCGGATAAGGAAGCTCATTATTTTCAAGGTGAGACAGGAAATCACAACTTTGTTTTTCCCTGTTAGTCAATCTGCCCCGGAGTTTGAATTAACTCCAGTGTTGGATGTTCGTCTGCAAGCGTGACTATTCACAATTTATAAAGCTATCGTTCACCCCCTCCCTCTCTCCTCTTTCCCTCTGACCTTTACACTATCTGCTACCTAACTGCCCTCTGTGTTCTCTGCCTCTCTCCTCCCAGGTTCCACCGGGAGCTGACGACAGGAGCTTGTCCTGACTGGACCGTCACCACCGTCTGGCACTGGCACTGGAAACCCACCGAGTGACATCACCTCCAAGCCGCAAGGCCGTCCGGCAACATCGGGACATGAAGCCGGATTTGTGATTGACTGCACTAAAAGACACGACTGCAGAACATTTGGATCACGCGAAACGAAATGTGGAACAATCGCAGGAAGACCTCAGAACGTGACATGAATAGTACTTCATCCTCTGACCCAGATGCCTTTTTAAAACCCTCCTCAAGGGATTTTACAGATACTTGAACAGAGCAGCGAGATCCCTGGAGGACGTGTAGTTTTATCCTTTTCCCTCCGTCTACTCACCAGCTTCACCTGCAGCTCCTGGTCTCCTCCAGCAGGTGGACTTCATCCTCTGCTCAGGTAGAACAACACTTACTGCAGGTCTCATTATGACCACTGAACACCTCCACCATGTAAGAAAAGCTAAGAAGTGGACCTTAAGTTATTAATTTTTTTTTTTTATATTTTGAATAAACTATTTGGTCACAGCATCAGATTGAGTTATTGTTGCACTAACAAACTTCACTTCACAAACTACCAATGGAAGCGAAGAATACAGATGACAGTGAATGCAGCTTCAGCTCGAGTGATGATGAACAAATTCAGGGTGAGAAGAGATGTCTGCTCGTTTCAAACATCGTCTGAGGTCAACATGACCCGGCCCAACTGTCCTTGTATCTGTATAAGACGATTCATTAAACCCACAAGACAAGACCAAATATATCACTATTCTGGTACTTGTGATAAGCAACAGGCGACAAAGATAATCCATTTTCCACAGCACGCAGGAGGGGGCGTCATGTTCTGGTACATGGTTGTCGGCGACGTAGTTTGACTGTTGGAGCGAATGAAAAAAAATAGTTTGTGTAGCATTGCTGGAAGCAGAAATTTCCACCAGAAAATTCCGCACCTGATAAATAAAGTGAGATGCAGCCTGCGTTCGAGGCCGCGGTCGTCGCCAGCCGCGTGTCACTTGTCAAAGCCATCACGTCTGGCGGGCTCGTGAATGCTGCGTGTCATCCCATTCTGTTAAAGCTCGCTGCAATATTATTAATGTTGACAACACATCTGCCAAACAAGAGAGGATTCTGTCATTAGCGGCTGCTAATTCATGCATAATGAAACACACTGAGGATTATTCAAATTTCCCCACATAGTAATGTGCCGGCTGTGGAAGTTTGCGTGGGTTTTTTTTTTTTCTGGTTCCAGAGAGTCGTAATGAGATTAAATGAGTGCGGTTAGCTTAGCACATGTCAATATGCTCATGGATAAAGTGAGAGCACATTAAACAATTTAGCACGCCTGTGCATCACTCAGTTTAATGGAAATTAACAAGAAAACAAAAACAAGTGGTGAGTACACAGAAAAGCTATTTTTTTTATTAGTTATTTCACTCTTTGGTGGTGTCCTGACGTGTGGATCAGTCGAGGCCGCGTGCCAACATGTTTCATTAATCTGGTTACCGCAACTGATCGCAACCAGTCATTGTTACTCTTTCATACTCTGTTTGTGTTTGTACGTCTGAACGTGTCTCAGCTCCAAGAAGCCGTGAATTAATTGTGTTGTCTCTGTCAGACACCCATTATAAGGTTAATTAATAGAATAACGAGATGAATACGCTTGGAAATCAAATCTAATAGAGCACAAATGATAAGGTATGACGTACCTCTCTCGGTGTCTGCTCAGACGTGTCAGCAGCAGCATGGAAACACGTCTAAATTAAAGATTTAGCACTGTTTCACAGCAGCTTTGGTGCGACAACAACAGACGACATCAGATTACATCTCTGTAATAAGGGACAATTTTTTATCTCTGACTATATAATTAATATCAATAGAAAGACAGATGAACTACAGCGAGCGATTACATGCAGACAGATACAATCAAACCCAAAAAAAGATTTGCATTTGAAGTCATCATGCACTTTGATTATCAATTAAGTATCTTATTAATTATTTTTCTATATCTTTGATTATTCTGCATGTCAGCTTCAATTCCTTGTTACCTCCACCAAGGAGGTTAAGTGTGCTGGTCCGTCTGTTTGTAAGATTACACAAAAGCTATCCAGACGATTTTCTCACGGTGAAGTGGTGCAGCCTGACAAGAAACCATGAAATATAGGAAAAGGACATCTTCTTACCTTCGATTTGGGGGAAGGTCTGCGGTCTCAGAGTGCTCATAATGTACTTTCACATGTTGTTTCCGGCATCACTTCCAAGAAAGCACAGCTCACTCTGAATACTGAATATACTCATTCACTCCCCACTAGCTGACACCTCTGCACGTTTCATATAATACTGTGCAACACGTTAAGTGTTCTCTGTCAGAGACTTCCATTTCAATTTTAACTATGACTTTAATCATGCTTGCACAAATGGAAAAAATTAGACTGCATTGTTTTCCATTACAGCCGGCAACAACTTTGAAAATAAAATTCTGAACAGGTTTGTCATTTTGATATTGTCACTGAATAACCGCAGCACTATGTCAAAAGAGAATTATTATCCTAATTGGATTGCTGCATTTTGATTAAAAAATGGGCCTAAATAAAGGAAAACGTTGAGTTAAAATACTATTTGGGAAATTCATTTTCAGATTTACATTATCATTATAATAAAGTCCACGATACACTACCATACTCATCAGTATAATGACTCTGATACTGCTCCAGACAAACCAGTGGCGTCTCCAACTACTGCTCCCGTCTGTGTGAGGGCTGCAGCTCTAAACCTCACTGCTTTGTCGTAATAACTGAGCTACAGTGTGTCAGATATTCTTCTTCTTTTGTGCTTTTATGATTTGCCTTGAAGGTTTTTCCAGATGTGGACAACCCGATTATTTTATATTGCTTCTTATAAAAACTAGCAAAGACAAACATGTAAGAGATTGTGATTTGCATCCTAGTTACCTTGTTCATACTGAAATATAAACTGATGGGGAAACAATGTGCCAGTAAAACACTTTTTATTGCTACATTGCTTTAATTTCCTTGAGCACGTTCCGGAAAACCTCCACGCAAACGTCCCCGTCTGGATGTCTCACGGATGCCAGCTTCCAAGCCTCCTCGAACGTCTGCTCGGAAATATTCACACCCATGTTCCTGAAGATCTCTGCAATCTGTGAGTGGCATGACAGAAGGTGTCAGTGACAAAAAACCCTGGTTCACTAAAAACACGGTCACACTGTGACAGTGAGATTTGTGTATTTATTAATTGTATCTATTCGAGACAGCCGCACTGCTGCAGCAGGAGAACAATCGAGTCTAAAGGGTGAAGCAGAGAGAAATCAAAGATCACAAAATGAAGTATAATTGGAATAAATAATTGAGAGTGAAATAAGGGAGCACTCTCCAATAGCGGCTGCATTATAAAATGCAGATCATGTACTTTTTGAAGAGCCATTTAGGAGCCGAAAGAGACGGCTCTTGTAGCTCGGCAACCGAGTGTCTCATATTCATCTGAAGGGTTTTACATTGGAGTTAATGGACGTCTCATACAGATTCAAACAGATGCCTTGTTGTTTGGTAGTACCTCCTTCTTGGTGCGTGGACAGAAGAAATGTTGCTCATGAACACCATGGAGGGCATGGACTGACGGATTCAAAAGATCTGCCGCAGTTGAGGTATCACCGTAGTTCTTGCGGTCACTGACTCTCTTGATGCGCGGAGCTGGAAGGTCTGAGCGCACGGTCGGGGTCCCAAAGGTGCGGATGTCTATGGAAGGATGAACCAGTAGCTCTGAGATGAAGACAATATATTCACCGTACCACACCCGGCTTTCTCTACAACTGTCAGCCTGAGCAGTGACATCATTATCATTACGCTCATTCATGCAAAGTATGAGGGCAAGCTCCCTCTGGTTGGTGCTCATGGTGAGCAAAGGGGCGATGCTAGTCTGTCATAGAGTTTGTCAAGATATTGTTGTCATGGAAACATGGCAACCAAGAGTGAAACTACTGTTTTTCTTTGTATATTTCCTTCAGTCTATAGTACACACATGTAGCACTGCACAACAACTTACTTGCTGTGGACGGCCCGTCACTGACAGCGCCGATGAGGGAGGAAGTGGTAATGAAGAGGTCAGAGCGTTCCCTGGGTCGTCTCAGTGTCCTGACAGTCTTCAAGGAGCTGCCAGGCTCCACTGGCTCCAGGTCCTCAGGCTTAATCAAAGCCTTAGAATAGGGAACCTGTGCTGATGGTGATGAAGACTCTGTCTCTGTGCTGGTCCGGCACTCTGCAGGAGACAACAGAAACAGAGAATATTCAAATATCCTCCTCTGCTTCAACATGGTGCAGAACTACAGAATTAGACTTTAGATTTATTTCAAATGAATTCATCCATTACGATACACAAAACTGACCGTTAGTTATGATACACTGCTCTTGACTGGTGAGGGGCATCTGGTCCTTCCAGTTGAGGAAGTTAGCAAACTCCAAGAAGTTAATCAATCCGTCGTTATCAGTATCACAGATTGCCATCAGGTCATCCAGGACGGGCCCGCTCACGTCCAGCTCTCTCTGACGGCACACTTCCCGCAGATCCTCTTTGTCAATCATTCCCTTGCCTCCCTAGTGAAATACATAAACATTATTTGTAACATGTAATATTGATATATGTTCTCACAATTAGACACTGCAATGTTCTTTTAGTTTAATAAACACTAATTGAAGGCATAAAACAGCAACAATGTGAGAATGTGTCCGACTGTCGGGTGTAGGGAGTCCAGCTCTACCCTGTCATAATGCCTGAACGCCTGCAGCAGGGATGGGAAGTTCTGGAAGTTGACCTTCTTGAGGCGTTCTCGCACTAAGTTGACCAGACTTCGCTGTCGATCCTGCTCTCTCGTGTACGTGCCTGTGTCCGTGGAGTGGAGTATATCTCCAACACCTGTGGAAGAACCAGGTGATTTGTGTCCATTGTGTGCGGAGCTCTCTCTTCTCCCACTGTATACGTTCAACACACAGTCAAATATGCAGCAGAGCGAAGAAAACATCTACGACAACTCTACCAATTCTGTCTGATGGCAAGACAATTCCAAATGTGACATCTGGTGGAACTTTCAAGGGGTTTTCTTTCCTGAAAAAAAGAAGAACAAAAAGTAGATTCAACATTAGATAAGTATGAGAGTCCACAGAAGTGGAGAGAAGAGGTGTGAGAATAACTCACCTGTAGTTCACTCCTCCAACTTGTGGCTCCGCCTTTTCCCCTACATCATTAGATCTTTTCCACCTAGGATTTGGATTATAAAACCTGCAGCGAAATAATACGAGAACAAGTGTTTCCAAAAATACACATAATGAATACGTAGTGTAATTAAGGATAGAACACCTCATTTCAGTGCTTACTTTGTTGTCTCTCCCAGCCATTGGAGGGATTTGCCAACATTGCGGCCGTCTTTGAAATGAGGTGTGGAGATCCCAAAACTACTGTCTCGACTGTAGTGACTCCAGTCGTACTTCCTATCAATTCGCTCACCTGGAATATAGAAAAAGCTAAGATTTCGGTGATGTAATTGGATGTGATTTGTTTTGCTTTTACGTTACATATCCTGTGGTAGAGTAGGTTCCACCCACAGTGAGGAAGAGGCAAATTTGAGGTGGGCTTACCAACAAAATAAGCATTGTGGCTATGAACATAAACCTTGTGTCCCTCCTGAGTCTCCCTCTCCAACTCTTCTGCTGATTTTGAAGGGTTAAGGATCTCACGCACACCTGAATCTGTGCATCAGGAACACAAAACTAAGCTGAGAGAGGATCCTCATCCTTGTAGTAAAACTTAAATTTGAACATTTTGATGGGTTGACAAGGGTAGAAAAAGATGCACATACCTATCACAGTTTTAACTCCAAATGTAGTTTTGTCGTCATAGCAGGGATGAAGTCCAACATGATCATGTGACCTTCCTAGTGGTGCTTTCTGTCTGGATTTATACACTGCCTCACTGAGTTCTAGCATCTTCTCCTGGAAAAGGGTGTTTCGAGGAGGATTCAGGAGGCTTCCACTCTGTCGGAATCGCACAAAAATGCAGAATTGATCAATGAGCTTATAGGCCAAATATATGAGAAAATCATCCTCTTGCAGAGAAGTGTGATATTGTGATGGGTACTCACAGTTTGGGACGATTTGGTGCGGACGCCATGAACAAGAGGACCTGCAACATCTGGATCATTTGCCTTTCCTCTGTGCACCCTGACGGCTCCTGGTTCTGGTTGCGTGCTGCTACGGAATTTCCTAACAACCGGTGGAGTAGAGGGCTGAAAAAGAAAAATGATATAATATACAGCATCTGAGAGTGAATGCATCCTTGCAGCATTTACAAAATGAATCAAACATTTAGTCGAGCCAGTTCACCGGCAGACTAAATATTGTATATTTAAGAAAACATCCTCCTACATCCCACTGTCAAATACACACACAATACTGACTCACCCGTGGTAGCTCTTGTAAGCAAGTCATAGCCCTGTCTCCTACAGGTTTCAGTTTCCCAGCCTTGTATTAAAGAAACATTTGAACAGTTTAAATACAGTACACATTGTAACTTACCTTTAACATTCCAGTGTGTTGGGCTAAACACAGTTGCTAAGCTCAGACAACGTTAGCTAGCAACTTAAAGTTGACTTACCCTTGGTAAATTTGGAAAACTATGTGTGTCTTTCAGTTGGCAAGAAGTATTCTCGGCAGTCATATTCATCTTGACTGCAATGTAAGCGTTTATTCTCTCTAATACAAAAGAAAGTTATTTTGAAAGCCAGCTATCTAACTGGAAAGTCCGTGGGTCAGCTAACTGAGTTGTACGTCTGTTTGGGGGTTTCCTAGCAACGTGTGTCATCAGCTCCCATGTTAAATACGAATAAAGCGTATTTATTTTAATGTTCTATGTATTTTAAATGTAAAGATGTTAGTGTCTACGAGTGTGACATGTGTATGAAAATTAAAATTGTATTTATTAACAAATTTTGATATATAATTTTAAGTAGCTTTGCCTGAGACAGGCTACATATCCCCCTTCTTCAGTCTAATACCTCCACTTTTATTGCTGCATAGTGTAGATTTTTGTCGTTGTTGTTGTTTGTTGTTTGTTTTTTGGGAGAGGAACACACCCATAAATTGAGAATGAATCCTAGCATATGATTGGTGTGCCGCCCTGTTACGTAGGCGGATTGTCAATAACAGTCATACGATCTGTCATCATCCTTCGTACAATGCGAAAAGGGAAGTTGAAGGAGGTGGGAGAGGGACATCGCGGAGCCGTGTGAAACCTAACATTACAGTGGCTGGCTGGGGACGCGACACACTCCGAACTGACGCTGAAGTGATACACATCTTGTATGGGAGACACCTTTCAGATTAACTAGCTTCATCTTTGAGGTATGTGGGTAGCTATTAAGAGCTAGCTAACGGCTAACCGGAGGGCTCCTCCCGATGTTTTGGCCAGCCCAGTGTCTATTATCTGGCTAGCTAACGTTAGCCGCTGACACTGGAAGGGCCAAGCTAGGTAGCATAGTACGTAAACTTGATAGTTTGCCAAATCCATATCCGCTTGCCTGTCAGGATGATTACATGTAGACCACGTATAACATGTATACAGCCCTGTCTTGTACCACTAAATAGTAAGCAATTGCACTGATTAACGACAGACAGCTAACGTTAGCTTGCTGTCAGTTAGCTGTACACACCCAAACCTGCACCATCTGTGTTTCAGCACACATAAACGCTAACTAACATGAAAGGCAGATCTGGTTTGTCGACGCAGGTTAGAACACCGCCTTTCACAGGCATATATTGTACTTTAAGACAGACATTCTGAACTTATTGGTTAGCTAGATTGCTAACGCTAGCATTCTGCTAATTCCTGTCAGTCAACAACATAACAGGGTATTTGTGTTTCACTGTGTCGTCACACGTGTTTTCGTTTACAGTCATTACTTTACGTCTGCTGCTCCCGTGTTTACTGGTATGATAGTACTGATAAATGTTTTGATGGCAAATGTTCTCCTATAGAGTCTTATGAATGTCGTTGGTGTTGTTATTCACCTTTTACCTAATGGATGGATAACTGAGTGTAATCAAGCCTTGGAAAACTTCCCCACGTATGTGCTCAGACTTGCCCAGCAGTTGTAAATAAGCACAGATTGAAAACAAAAAAACACTTGCAACTTTAGTATCATTATGCAGCTTGTCTGAAATTTGACTTCTAACAGGCGAGAGAATTGACTCACACTATCTTGTTTTTTGCCACACCTGGTGCACCTGGCAAACAACCAACTATAGCCTGTTGTGGCTAGCAATAACAACATCAATCTGCTTTGGTGAAACAGATAGAACTAACGTTGTCAGTGTATCGTCTTTGCACGTCTCGGTTTACAAAAATATTATAAAAACGTTTGTTATTTTTCCCCTCTCCAAATACACTAAGAGCAAAGAAGTGAAAATGTGTACTCAAGCAGTACAAACATTTATTTTTGTCAGAAAGAAGTTGAGTCATAATTATTCAGAGTTATTGTAAGAAGTAACACCTGTAACATTCACCAGGTATGCTTCTATATTCTATATTCTATTTATACTTTTTTTAAGCGGGGTTGCCTGTGTCAAGATTTTGGATTCACAGTGAAGGTTCTTTTACGTTGTAACAAGGGACCCCAGTCAGGCAGTAGCATCACTTCTATCATGCACCTCACCTCAGTGCCTCTGCCTAGTTTTCACAGAATATAGAATATGTCCAGCTCATTTACCTGCAGAGGACAAACATGTCTTCATGCAACAGCGAATCAACTGCTGTGTGCTAACAAAAGCAGTTACTTATCGGCTGTCCAGAGTGATTCCATGCTTGTTGTGATTATGACTCACATTTGGGGACAATAAGTTCTCAATATAAGTAAGATTAAATGTTCATGAGACAGGAGAGCTTCTTGAAACGTATAGTATTAAAAAGTAGGGAAAGTTTTCTTTGGTTGAAGGATGCTTGACTGCGTGGGGAAAAAAGATGAAATGCCTTTATTACACTCCCAAGTTCTTCAGAGAACATGATTAAAAAATGTATTAACTTCAATGTGTTTCTGCGTCTCTCCGTCTTCAGGGAGTTACCGTACTAACTAACTCTGTCGAAACTCCCTGAAGAGCGCTAGACACAAAAACACATCTGAGTTAATTGTTTCTCTAATCATGCTCTCTGTATAGAACTAAACTGCAAGTGTAATAAAGGCATTTCATCTTTATTCAGAGAGAGCCTGCTTTTCACTTGCCTTCAAACGTGTGAATGTATCTTTTATTTAAAAAGATCTGTTTCATGTGACACCTTTCTTTCCTTTCTCTCCCATGTTCAGCTATTTCTCGCCGTTTTTCGCAGCACGTCAGCGTCTAAAGGAAGTGAGCAGAGAAAGTGACATGGCAAGTAGAGGGGGAGCTACCCGACCCAATGGGCCAAACACAGGCAACAAGATCTGCCAGTTCAAACTTGTGCTTCTAGGAGAGTCGGCCGTGGGGAAGTCGAGTCTTGTACTTCGTTTCGTCAAGGGACAGTTTCATGAATTCCAAGAGAGCACAATTGGAGGTATGTACATTCCTACCATGATGGAAATATGTATTTGTACTTAATTTACTTATGGAAACACAAAGATGGTCAGTAATTCCTTAAATATACTGTGATAAACTTTGACATGGATGCTTATTGTTATTTTTCATGAAGTTTCTGAGAATGAAAGATCATGAAAATTTGTCTCAAAGGTCTGGAGCGCTTATGGAAATGTATTGGTGAAAATGTGTCTGAATGCTGAGATGCAAACTGTGTATCACATGGTTAAATCCTATTCTGTCCATTTGATATATTCAGACTGTCCTCAGGCCAGACAAACACCTATAGAGGATGACTACCTGAGAACAGCCAACAGGATTACACTTTAACATAAGTCAAGAACGAGGCAACGTCATTGCTTCAGATGAAGTTAGAACAGATTTTATCTATGTTGAGAATCTATGTAGTGTAATGCAATGTGACATATATTCAATGTCATGCAGTGACAAAGCAATTCATTAAATTGATTGATTCGTTTCAGACCCCATCACCATAATGTGTAAATCTAAACAAAGTCGACCAGATAATCTCCTCCTGTGCGTCACCATCATCGGTCTTGACGGTTATCTTCACTGACATCTATGCCGAGCACCTGTTGTCTCATTTGTCCTCAGTTGCTCTGCTTTGTGCCCCCCTACCCTCCCCTGCAGCTGCCTTCCTGACTCAGACAGTATGTTTGGACGACACAACAGTCAAGTTTGAAATCTGGGACACGGCTGGACAGGAGCGCTACCACAGTCTGGCTCCCATGTACTACAGAGGTGCCCAGGCGGCCATTGTGGTCTATGATATCACTAATGAGGTGAGTGGAGTGCAACACAGATCAGAGAGGTCATGTCATGATTAAGTACACTGATGTACACTATCAATGTCAGCATTATGTATGTCCTGTACTTAAGCAAATAAATATGTGAAGCTCAACAGAGCATATTTAATGTCATCATTCCCATCACTGCACACAAAGATGTGAAGTACCGACTGATGCTGCACACTGAGTTTGCTATGATCATTTTTATTACAGCAGTTTTCCAAACAAAGAGAGGGACTAAAGAAAGTAAATGCAAATCCCCACAGTTCCTGTATTGAACTGGTGCTGGACTATAAATATAGAGTATAAATGTCTGCACAGAGAATAACGCTGCTACACACTATACACACACAACGTTAAATCTGCCTCCGACCACATGTGGTGGTTCCTAATGGGAACTTTAACAATGGTGGTTGCACACAGTTCAACTTAAGTGCACATCTTTTAATAATCCACCTATGGGGAGAAACAGTTGAAGGGATCATCTGGTGTAAATTGACATGTAATTAACACGTTGAAATGCCCGCGGGCCCGACCACAGGACAACTGGAGACGTGCATCAGTGAACATCGTAGTGACGTCAGATTAGAAGACGGTCTGGTAGCGACTCACTCTTTACAGCAGCTGGTGACAGTGTGTCCACATGGAGATGTGTTGGAGTAGAGAAGGTGGAGCGACCATGCAGGGGAGGAGACTGGGAGAGACGTCCTGAGTACGAGGGAGACCTTTTAGACATATGGACATCAACATTTCTTTAATGTGTGCTTTTAATTTCCTGAATTGTTCGGGATGATTTCTTGAATTTTCTACCCTTTTGATGAGATGTGGAGGCGGTCCAACCCAGCTGGATCCCCACCGGCACTCTCGCTGATTGATGGGTGGACATAAGAGTTGCATAGATGAGGTCCTGTGAACTAGTAAAGACACTTCCTGTGCGAAGCGCTGTGTGATTAGGGATTACTTATACACGGTAGCAGCATTATAGTGTGCGCGGACACTGTGTACCTGAACAAAGAGCCTTTAGAGCTAAAAAAAAAAAACAGGCACCTAGCCAACACTTTCTATTATTTTAGTCCCTGTTCTGGACCTTGATCAAAAGATAAGCAAATAAAAAAAGCCTTGCTTGTTCTCCCCTTCCCATCACGTGAGTCTTATTGTTATTTTCACTAACTGAGAAACCCCCACTCCTCTTCTTTGTCTCTGCCAGGAGTCATTTGTACGGGCGAAGAACTGGGTTAAAGAGCTCCAGAGACAAGCCAGCCCAAATATTGTAATAGCCCTGGCTGGGAACAAGGCTGATCTCGCAAGCAAGAGAGCACTGGACTTCCAGGTTTGTGATAATTCAAGGATGTGAATCCAGAAGAACTGCAAACATAAAAACACTTAAAACATACAGCCAAACGGTTCGAGTGACCACTGACACATCTTTTACCGAACTCTTTTATTTAACCTCCAGCAGTTACGCAGTGATTTACTTTAAGGAAACACTTCATGAGTGATCCTGTGACACCAACATTGCATCCTTTAACTCATCATGACCTCATGTTGCCGTCACTTTCACAGGACGCCCAGTCGTACGCAGACGACAACAGCTTGCTTTTTATGGAAACGTCAGCGAAGACCTCTATGAACGTGAATGAGATATTCATGGCCATTGGTAAGTGTCCGTTCTTCTGAAGAGCACGATGATTGGAATGTGAAACACGACGTGGGTCCGCCTGCCGTGACCCCACCTGAAGCGTCCCACTGACCATTTCAACATTACAAATATGTGTCCGGTCTACGTTTGATGGAAGCAGCTTCACTCTGCAGAGAGCAGATCAACATGTGATGACTACAGTTCCCTCTCTAGTTATTTTACTGGCTGCCATTTAATGTTGCCGTGTTCTCTAGTCCTTTCTGATGATGTCATCGCTCATCTTTTTCTTCTGCCGTTGCAGCGAAGAAGCTACCAAAGAACGAGCCTCAAGCTGCTGGAGCGAGCAGCGGTCGGACCCGGGGAGTGGACCTGACAGAGACGGCTCAGCCCACCAGTCGTCCCTGCTGCAGTAACTAACCCAGCTCACCCTCCACCCGCCCAGACACACACACACACACACACACCCACCCACAGCCACACACACCCTCTGCCCGCCCCCCCTCGAAAACATCCGAACGTCAGGCTCCTTGGCTTCCTGACGTCAGACCCGACCTTCAACCTCACTCCCTTGGAATAGCTAAAGACTCTGTATAGCTGCATTTCTAATACCTTTTTTTTTTTTGTTGATGTTCCTTTTTTTTTTTTTTTTTTACTTTTTTTAAGAAGTGTATATCAGTATAATGGATGCATGTATCACTACAACGCCTACAACCCCCCCTCCCACACACACATACACACACACACACACACACACACACACATTTATCTTTTATCCATAAACTAACCCCATTTGAGAGAAAGAGAGAGAACGAACCTGCAGACGTGTGATTGTGCACATTTTCCGCGAGTGATCTGCTGATGAGAAGCTGTAGCCTCGTTTGTCATTTCACAGGGTCGACTGGATGATGAATGATGTTCTATAAAAACACTGTGATCGGGTTAATTTGTGTTCACATGTAGAAGAAAAAACAAAATTGATTCCCATCTGGAGACACCCGACTTCTGAGAACTGGGCAACGACGGTCCCATAAACCAAGAATCCTTCCCCTCCTCACGTCTTTTCCTCCAGGATACATCTCCAACCACTGAGGCTCCGAATATTATTGAAATGAAATTGGTATTAGTTTGAAAATAAGAAAAAAAAAAGGCATAATTCTTCTCATTCTGTACAACCTTTTTTTTCTTTTTAAAGCTGAAGCTAATCTTTCTCAGTGTGGGCTTGTCATGTTGCAGCACAATATATTAACAACAGTCTTGATGGTGTGGACATCATGCAGACTTGGGAGCTGGAACCCTGGTTCCCCCACAGCACAGGAACACTGGGAACCAACAACAACCCCCCCCCAGGCTAACATTTCAGCTTTGCTATTGAATGAATCTCCTCATGTTGCAGCATCGCAGATGTTTAATTCTGATGTGGCTTCCTGCGTAGACGTTCAACCACTTTGAACGTCCGAGTAGATCCTCGTTGAGCTCCTGGCTTTCGCTCCTCTGCTCAGGTCAGCAGTGGACCTGCATCAGTTTGGGTTTCCTGAAATGGGATTAGGTTACAAGAAAAATTGGACTACTGCACATTGTCACAAGTCTGTGGAAAAAAATATACTCTCATGTTGTTCTAGGGTGCGATGTCGTCGTCGTCTTCTTCCTCCTTCTTTTTAGTACCGCTTGCAGAGCTCGTGAGCTCACAGGAGAAATGTATCTAGAGATTCCGAACAATTGTACAGTTCAGTCCGGCTTTTTATTTTTTACTTCATCCTAGACCTCGTCACAAACTGGTCAAACGTCAAAGCAGTGGTTGTCTTTTTAGGTATATATATATATAGTGTTATTAACTGAATCCCTCTCTGGTGTCTTGTTACTTTTTCTCAGAAATGGTCATGTTTGAAAGGAAACTTTTCTCGCATTGCACAATGTTGATCATGTTTGAATTAATGACTGCCCTTCGATTTTATACGACGGACTGTATTGGACTTGCTAACCTCCAGCCGTAAGCAGGTAGCATAATTAGCCTAACTCGTGGTCTCTCTTCACAGCATAATGAATTTTAATGATGTAAAACAGCATTACTAGTGATGGGCTGATCAGTTCTGACTGTCTGAATACGACTTAATAAATTCAATAAGGACGTGTCTTGTATGATTATTTCTTATTATTGGGATTATATCAGTGGCATCACAGATGAGGGTTCCTCCTCAGCCCAGTGCTTCATCAGTCCAACAAGTTCAGTGGAAATTGTCTGGGTAGAGTTATGCGTAATCCTAAAACATTCAAAGAGTGATTAAAGTCAAGCCGACGGAAGCTCATATTCTGACTGCTCTTCCCTAATATGGATCAAACTCCAAAAACTGCTGCGTCATCAACTTCCCATAATGCAACTGAAGACCTCAGAGCAGATTACACTGATGCTATTACTCAGACTCTGTAAGACTTGGAGAAACTATACAAATAACTTCTTATTCTTCCTACTGAGTCAACTGATCTGGGATCATATGGTATATGTGTTCGTTAAAGATACAAAGTTCCTCTTCTGGACAGTTTTCTTCTCTTTTCCCAGCTTTTCTCACATCCTTCCATCATCTCAGCTCCTTGGCTGCTCGCCACCCTGACCGTTCACACACTCCCCGCCCGTGAACGTCCAAGCTGGACGAGTCCGATCACGTGTTCGGCCTCAGACTCAAGTCTCCTGAGCCTGAATGAAATGGCCTCCTGGTCCTGTCAGTTACAAACCTTATTAACGGCTCGCTCCTCCGGCGCCTCCGAGGAGGCACTTTGAAGCCGGAGTGAGAGGCAGTCGATTAAACTGTCGACAGTGGCCGACACCAGACTGTACTGTGTAATTAAGGGTCAAAATTACAGAAAGTTTCCTCAACAACTTCAGTACAAAGGGAGTGTTTGGTGCTGCATCTCTCTCCTTGCACAGCCTCTCTGGATAATCCTCCCTTTGAATTGGTGTGTCAACAGAAATCATGACTCAGGGTTTATGAAGCTGCCCTGGAGCTTTTGGGCACGTTGTCATCTGCAGACAGTTAGGTGGAAACGTGGACTTCTGTAATGCCCTGACAACTGGACACACGCCAGCCAGCAGCTCCAGAAAAACTACTTAACGAACCTCGACAGCAAAAACCTTCTCCAGGGTGAGATAACACAAGAGAAGCAGTGAGTGAGAAACGTGGTTTTGGTTTAGGTGAACTGACCCCTTACAGGATGATGGAACATCTTCAACGTCAATGGATAACAGATCATAAATCTACAAGTTCAGGGTTGATTCCACACGTACAGTCGGGCTCATCCTCTAGATTGCATGTAAGTGTGTTTCCTGAAGGATGTTCTTCCACAGCTGGATGTCCAGGAGCCCTCGAGGTTCTTGGCAGTCTGAGAGGGTAAAACACACGAGGTAGAGGTCCGTCAGAGGGCGATCTCAGTGCACGGAGCTGACGGGTAGATGGGTTTTTAGATGGACAGAATCTTGGATTCAACACTCGACCGTGACTCTGCATGCAAAGCAATAGTAAGCCCGTCTCTGTCTATCTGAATTCAGTAGTTTGTCAACCTTTCCACACTTCCCTGGCAACAGAATCACCTCTGAGCTGCACCTAATGTGTCTGCGCTGTTGTTTTATGAGCATTTTGGGTCATCAGCCTGCACACAAGATTTATGAAAGCATTTCATTACTGGGCTCTCGCTGCGGCGGAGGCTGATCTTTTCTTCTGTCTCACGGAGGAATGATGGCGTTCGGTTCGCTTCCAAAACTCTCTCGCTTCACAGTGTTTGGCAGCTCCTCGTGAGGTGGAAGTGGAAAGAACCTTTTTGTCCCAATCAAACACGGGAATTCAGCTTTTTAGAGAAGTCTGGAAGACACAGATGATGAATGGCACTCTGGGTATGACGTTTCCTTTCAACAGTGTATTAGAGCGTGTCAACCAAGTGTTTTTAAAATACTCGACACAGAATATCTCATCTTACTTTGGCTTTGGGGGATTTCAGGCACAAGGCCTTTCAGCTTTCTGTATGGAAATACAGAATAAAGAAGGAACAGAATCAGGCTCAGTCTCAGTCACTTATATATTCTCTTTCTCCTCTCCTGACAAATCAAAGCGCTTTACAACAGAAAAAGCTAATTCGGACCCTGATGACATCAGCAGCAGATCGGCGTCCAGCGTCTTATTCAAGGACACTTCGACCTTGAAGGTAACGAACCAGGAACCTTCAGATTACAACCTCCTGAGACACAAGCAGGCAGGGTGTTGTAAACCACTGAAGTACATAGACGAGTAGTTCTTCATGTTCCAGACCCCCAAGTTGGATCTCAATAAGCTGCAGACCTCCATTTGAAGGGATTCTACCCAATACGGACCCTCATATCCAGAGTTATTTTGATATCTGCTGCAGTCAAAACTCTCAACATCAATTCAATTCGCTCGATACATCTTATGAATATTACTTTAAGTAATTGTTTTTGGAACATTTTTAAGATGTTTTTTTGAGCAAAATGTAGAGGTAATTATGAATTAATATTATATCATTAATATTTTCCCAAAAGATTCACTTGCTTTATTTCCAAAAAAATAAAAACCAGTAAAAGATTTTAATACATGCAGTGTGTTCAGCACACAAACATCCTAACGACCTCTGCAAGGCTCCAGTTCCATTTGCCCGACAGTTAATGTTAATTGATGCTTAATGAACATGGTTCTACTCATCTTTCAACACTTCCAGGTGTGTGTGTGTGTGTGTGTGTGTGTGTGTGTGTGTGCGTGTGTGTGTGTGTGTGTGTGTGTGTGTGTGTGTGTGTGTGTGTGTGTGTGTGTGTGTGTGTGTGTGTGGTGTAATATTGATTATGAGCCTGAGGGAACAGAATCAACGACTCCCTCATGAGGAAAAAGTCAAAGTAAAAAGGGAGTTATTAAATTGATGCCCTGAAGCCACTTATTCATGTCTGATCTGATCATGTATGTTGTAGTATTTGTTTTATTGTTTGGTGATGTGTGTTGTTTCTCTTATTTTTAGTGATTTGACTATAAAGTCGAAATCAAATAAAAAACAAATGTTTTTTATAGGATGATAAAGCTCATCTGTTCCTCTTTGGCATCCTATACACATATTATTGCTCACTTTGTTATTGGCTTTATAAAACTCTGTTTTCAGCTGCATTTCCCTCCGGTGGCCATGTGGGGGCAGCAGTGCACCGCAGCAAGATGTTCCCATCAGTTTATCCACGTCAGGTAGAAAAGGTCTCGGAATATAACATGAACCTCATTTACTCATCACATAGTTCGTGCATTTGCACTTAGATTATTCACCTGCTGGCTTCGAGGCACATCAATTTCATCCCCGGCACAGAAAACCACTGTGTTAAACAGAAACCAACAAGAGACCTTTTTCACTGTCGGTGTCCCCTGAAGGTCATTTACACCTGAAACAAAATCAAATTAGCTGGAAAGAAATGGAAGAAAATCTATTTCCTGCACTGTTAAAACAATATAGAGACAGAGTGCCGGGAAAAATATGAAATAGCAAGTCTGAACCTGAGTTAAATAATCAAATCAGACAGACACATCCCACAATATCAATGTTGTGGTGTGTTTACACGTCAATCACCAATTATATCCCACTTATAATAATGCAACAGAATTATGAAACACAGTAATGTATTGTAAAATATGTTTTTTTTTATGGTTATACAGACTAGAGGAAAGCAGATAATATAATGAAACTTAATATCCACCTTTACCTGTCAAATGTCGGCAGACAGGTGAAATCAGTGTGATGTGATGTGTGTGTGTGTGTGTGTGTGTGTGTCTGCGTTTGATGTGTCGAGGAAGAAAACGCAGGTTTGGACCACCTGAAAGTCTCGGTTCTATCCGGCTGTGATCTCCATAGCCGGCGGCATGTGTCACCTATCCTGGCTGTCACAGGTAACCCCGGGACGTCACCATGGTGACAGCCTCATTACAGTGATAACTCTGCTGGCTGAAAATATTTCCGTTAGTTCTCCTGTGATGTTATGATGTGCAGTGTTCCAGTGATGACGTTGGGGGGGGGACGACACACAAACTTTTAACTCCTGAGCTACAGGCTGAGGGACCAAGCACAACCTGCAGGGTAAAGACGTGGAAGAGGAAACGGTTACCACAGCGACAAGCCCCAGCAGCTTCAGCTCATGAGCTCCTGCGGTTCCTCACCGTGTGGCTGATGTCTGTCTGATCCACCCAGTGTCTCTGAGTGTCTTTGCATCCCGACGGCAAAGGTCATGTAGGTGTTATACTTCCATACCAGAAATAACATGTTAAAGGTTGTGATTGTTTTTAAAAAAAAACAAAAAGATTAGCAGACGCATACAGGCAAGGAATTTATTGTTAGGGTTTAAAGGTGCAGTCCGACCATTCAGCTGCTCCTGACCAGCCATCGAACATTCAAAGGACTTTCTGACATGCCAGAAATGAGTTTGACTGTCAGGCTCTCGCACAGATGAGTCAATAAACACATTAGACTTCACGAAACCCAGAAGGAATCCCCACCAGTGTATCAGTAACTATTCATTAATCCAACAAATGCACGCCACCTCACAAATGCTATTTAACCGGCAAACAGCACAAGTGTGATAAATGAACTCACATTGTCTCCGTTGGTGGCCCCAGTGGGAATAGAAGCCTGATCTGCGGGAGCTTTAGTGCAGCTCTCTGCCAACGGAACAGACTGAAATAGCAATAAGCCTTGAACAGAAGATAAAATCTGAACTGTTTTTTTTTTTTACTCTTCAGAGCTCCAGGAAGGTTATATGAGAGATTGTGATCTCGGAGGCGCCATCACATTGCAAAGTGGATCTTTCCTTCCAGTATCTCGCAGGACTTCTGCACACACTTTCCCCTCCTTAAGTGTATTCGCAGCACCGTATACCTTAATATCTGGGACATTCATTATCACCGAAGCTCTTTGTAGTTCGCTCTCCTTGAAAATTTATAGCACCTCTCAAACGTGGTCACGCATGAGCGCTCATGGCCGGACGGGCGGACGCACACCCACCGTGTGTTTGTGGCTCCGTGTTATTAATCAGGGTCAAAGTGTCCGTCTCACTTGACTGACATCGGTTTGAGCCAATGACTAACACCTCGATAATTGATGTGCCCGTCAGGCGGGCAAGGAGAGGTCAGGTCAGTCAGGTGATGGATGCTTATGATCGGTCACCAAACAACCTCGGCAGGACACTGGAAGGATAGGATATCACAAAAAATACCAGTTAACATGATGCACAACTGAAAGAGCTAAAAAAGAGAGACTAGTAGGGGTATTGATATTTAAAGGAGCCTGATAGGCTGAGAGAACGCAGGCAGGGAGATGATTGGATGATGAGACGACAGTGTGGGAGTAGGACAAACAGGATGAGGCAGGAAGGAAATTAAAAATATTTCACTAGCAACAGATTTTCCAAGTTCATATTGGCATGTATAAAACATGAGGATGACTCAGTACATTCACATACTTTGAACATACTTTGTGTGTGTGTGTGCTTCATTTAACTTGAACCCTATTCCGAGCGTCAGTGAGTCTCTCTCGAGCAAACCTTTCAGTGACTCCTTTGCAAACTGTCGTTAAATTTTTATCTCTTGTTACCGGAGCCTCAAAGCGTCCTGTAGAAACACACGGGACACTAAAAAAAAAAAAAAAAACAGGGTGCCTTTAAATGCAGTTTAACAAGCCGGACCTTGTTTTAAACGAGCTCGCTGCCTGGGAGGCCTTTTTACTCCGTAACGTCCGGATGGAGTTTAAAGTCGCAGCCCTAATGGACGGGAATGTTAATTGAGGGGTTTATCACAGTGTTGAATCAAAGCATTTGGACATACATGTGAGCTGCCGGGACCTGCCAGGAGTTCCTGCAGGGGCTTTGTCAGCACAGCTCATGTGGAGTATCTGTTACAACAACCCTGTCCTGTGAGTGTTGCGGCCTTAAGGAGGTTTTTTTTTTTTTTTCCTTCTTTTTTTCTGGAACGGCTGCAAATGAAAAATGACAAAATAACTCAAGATAATGAAAAGCTTTTAACTTCTTTCTTGTTAAGGTGACGGAGAAGCAGGAAATGATGAATATGGCTGGAGAAGGAAAAACACACAAGGTAGCCTGCAAATAAATCACCTCTTTGTTGGATGAGATGAAGAAGGAGGAGGAGGAGAGGTTACAGGATGCACAGCGATCTTCTTGTAGTTCATCTATAATTATAATGACTTTCAATTAATTAAAGTACAACAGAATTACTCTGCTTTCAATGCCGTCGCTGTAAGTTTTATGTGTAAATGTGACTTTGTTCCTGTGACCTCTGACCCCTGAGCTTGTTCCACTCCACTCACATCTGAGCAGATAATAAGGTGACGGTTGTTCTCTTTCGCGCGCCGCCTCTGTTTGAGGATAATGTCAGACGTATCTGAGCCGGGATTCATGTTAATCACAGGAGATGGAAATGCCACATCACTATGACTCATGATTCGTGACAACAGACTCCCTGGAAGAGAATCCTTGTTTTTATCTATTTCTGGGGATCGTAATGATCCGTGTGTTGAGTCTGATGATAACGGCACACAGATCCATCCCCATTAAAAGACGGCTGAAAGAGAGATTCCTTCAAGTTAGTTCACCGAGGTTCTTTAGATAGAAGAATGTAGCTGCTAATGACGTCCTTTACTGGTACCAGGGCTGTAATTATAATGAATATTAGAGGGGACACAGAGGATTCATTATCAGATCCTAATTATAAAAAATGGGCTTTGTGCTCTGACAGGTCCGATATCATCGCAGTCGGACCACATTCACGGAACGCTAATCAATCAGCTGTCAGTTACTCAGAATGATCACGTTGGACTATTCCTGATGTTCATGAAACAACCCAGCTGTGGTTGGAGAGGCGAGCTGGGAACAGAAGGTCACCGGTTCGATCCCCAGGACAAAACATGTGGTTGGGGTTAGTGAATCAGAAACATTCACAGCCATGAGCAAGGCACCAACCCGATGTGCGTGTGTGCGTGTTTGCATGTTCACCAATGGATGTGTTAAGTGCAGAGACAGAATTCCCCTGATGAATTAATACAAGTGTACAAAATAAAAGCAGTTTATGTCAGGACACTGTTCTGTGCATAGCGAGACATTAAGGGGTGTTTATAGTTCTTTTAATGGCAATAAATTTGAGATTTCTCTGTTTCAGGTCGGTGTTGATGGTTTGTTTTTGCCAAACATTGATATTTTCTGACCTAATCTACATTCCAGTGCAGCTCGCAGATGGACAAGCAGCTGTTCGCGATCTTTCCCCTCCTCGCTGACGGACGAGAAGTCACTCAGCCGGGGTTTTTCTTTTTCTGCCGACAGCAGAACGAGCGGCTCCACATCCCCCGTACAGATGTTTGTGATCACCGCTCCGGTGAGAGTAAATGGAAGTGAGCTGGTGGCTGGAGAGATTTAACTCGCAGAGCAGAGGCCTGGTCCTCAGGCAAAGCTCGCCTTATTGGTTTTGGAGAGAAAAGACGAGGTCTTCGGAGGAAAGAATCTCCCTCAGCTGGCTGGACAGCCTGTTTTCACGTGTCAGGGAGTTCTGAGGCTGCAAACAAGCGATTGATGAATACGATTATGGGTTCACGGAAAAGTTCACAGACTGAGTTTGATATATGTTTTATGAGTGATGGCGTTGCGGTGAATGTCTCTCATAAATGTCGGAGTGGATGCGTTCCGATCCGCTTTGTCAGTGATGTTATTTCCTGGATGGAGGCTTTACGATGTCGTAGGAGTATTAATGGTGAGTGCGCTTGGATGCATGTGTGTATCTGTGCCTGTGTGTGAAGTGTGTGTGGGATTGTAAATAACTAATTAGAGCCCTTCGTCACAATATTATATGCACTCGTCCTTGAATGTAAATATGTAGGAAGAAGCTTCATGCAAGGCGGCAGGTCGGGCTGGTGGTCCAACAGTCAGCTGACTCGGCATCAGTGGAGGTGACTCATGTTTCCATGTTGAGTTTTTCATTTGCAATATTGAGGTTTATGGACAAATAAATCAAATTTAGGGTTCAGGAGAGGTATTGTGGGTAAAAATACCCTTTTTTTCAAGGTAAACTCACATGTTGGCCTGCAGCCAAACCTCTCACTGTTTAACAACCTGGGAGAAGGACGGGCCTTTGGTCCTGGTAATGATCTGAGCACTCATTAGTGAATGGATGAGCTATCATAGCATCCAGGCTTTGCTTTGTGTATTACCATGGTGTCAAATATAGGGTACAGAGGATACACGATTCTTGGTCACACGTCGCTGGTTCATTAGTAAGTTGAATGAATCTCCGTCTAAAGACTAAAGACAAACTCGTCGAAGCATAATTTAGTCCGACTTGAAGGGTGTTTTCTTGTGCGGGATGTGATGTATTTCCCCTACGTCACATCTCTTGAATCGCTGACTCCACCTTTAAATGAATAAACACAGACTTTCCAATTGGTCGTCTCTCTGGTGGTGATTCAGGAAAGTGTGTGAAACAAACCCGACGTGTCTCTGAAATGAACAGCAGCAGTCACAGAAACAACGAGTGAGAACAGGAACCGCCGACGTTAACAAAGTAAGACTCTTTTAATTTGAAATTATTCACCTTTTACACACTGACAGGTAAATATACACACGCCTCTGTGGTCCCTCTGGCCCGTGACAACATGTGCTGGATATCAACTAGGATGGCTTATGATGGATGGATAGCACACACACACACACACACACAAACACACACACACACAGTCGTAAACGCACACACACGCGTAGAGATATGCAAGGACGAATACAAAAACACACATTACGACACACACACCATCTAACACAGTCTAGCCATCTAATGTGGACATCAACAGAGAAGGGGCTTAAAGTGCATACAGGAACTGTGGAGCGGCCTCGCCCGCCCGCTCTGCTCACCAGCGACGGCCTCTTTAATCAGGAGCGACAGTAATCCTCCGCTAAAGCAATGATCTTAGTGTTTCTTCACGACAAAAGAGAAAAGCACACCCCTTACCTTAGTTTAGCTCAAACTGCCTTTGCATCATGAAATAATGACACTGCATAGTTCACAGGGTGATGTGTTACACGTTATTGCAGGACGATGTAAGTCAGGTGACCCCCCCCCCCCCCCCCCCCCCCCCCCCCCCCCCCGC
>CAAKHC010019111.1:0-13484 GCA_901007825.1 Macroramphosus scolopax
GGTCTCTACTACAGAATTTATTTGGTTTATATGGTGAAACGGATGGTCGGGAGGCGTGACATATTATTTCTCCTCCGGGAGTCTGAGGGAATAGGATTTCATTTCTTTCTCAAATAAGGATGATGCGCTATGCAGGCATGAATAACTTCACGGCCGTCGATATTCACACTCTGACAAATAGGAGGAAGAGTTATAGCCGTGATGGTGATGGCTTTATTTATGGAAAAAAAAAACAGGGCATAAAGAGTTCAGCAAAAAAAATTGATCATCGGTGTTGAATTTGAAATACATAAACGATGACGGGAAGGTGAGACTTTTGGTTTTTCATCTGCTTTTTTAAATTACTGATCCCGGTTCAGGGTTGCAGAAAGCTTCGGGTTGCCCACTTCTCACAAGGTTACCAAATATACAGCAGCCAGACGCACATAGATTCAGTTTAGAGGTTTCTGAATGGGCTGACGGACGACGGCACGGTGATGGAACAGCCCTCGCTAGCGGACAGCATCTCCACCTGTTACCTTGACGACCGGTGTTCAATGCCCAGACGTCTTTTGTTCGGGAATCTTCGACTCAGGTTGACCTCCAGACACGTTATACATGGTTCTACTCTGACTGATCTCTGATGTGTGCTGATAAGACAGAGGATGAGCTTCCAACACGCCAACAATCATTTCATGCAAATATATAAAAAGATTAAGCAAAAGCCGATTAGGTAACATTTTAAATGTGGATGGAGATAACTGCAATCAGGATGCACAAAAGATTACAACAAACCCAGATTGGATTCAACAGGAAATTTTGTTTTGTTTTTTAGATTTGAGCACCAAACTTGTATCTGATTAGTGTACAGAATACATTAGAATGTGTTATCTGTTATCGAGGACGTAACCGTAAGAATTTAAGAGAACAAAGAGTTTTAAAATGTTTGTTATCTTAAGCTGCCTGGCTGACAGTCAAACCCCCAAAAAAAGGAAAATAAAAGGAAAATTGTGGCTCGGTTGAAGGCAAATCAAGCGCTGCCAAAAAATAAAAAAAGCTAACCCTGAGGCAGAACCGTTCCTTTTTAACGACTCAGTCTTTTCTTTATTCAACTTGGTTAAATTAACCCCCGAAGTTAAGTGCAATACCAACAGTTCCCTGGCTGAGGGAAGGAGTTGGAAACAATAGCTGACATTCCACCATTGCTCCAATAACCCCGCCACACACACTCACAGAGGCATAATCACATGCTCAGTTATGCACACACAAGTACACAGTAATCCCATCACCACACACACACAGAACAGATACCCACACATAAGTTGCCTCCTTTTTAGCTCAGTGCAGTCCCTAAGCTACATGCTAAGCCCTCGGCCATACAAGGCAGAGATCCGCTCTGCTCAGCTCTGACATACTTTTCTTTGTGCTCGAAAGGGATCTTAGCAATGGCAGTCAGCCTGTGTGCGCTGCCTATTCAAACCCCAGAGCTCAGTGTGTTACTTTGAGCCGAAAAAAGTCTGCTGTGAGCAGAAAGTAAAGCTTTTTAGGAACTGACTGGGTGAGAGGATTTCTTTCTTTTAATGTCGCAAACTTACTCTGCAAATAAAATAAAGCAAATCAAATGTTTTGTTGAGGAGGAGCGGAGATGATACCTGATCCGTCTGCTCGCTGGGACAAACAGGTGGAAGATGAGAGGCTCTAACAGACACAGGAAGGACAGGAAGCCTGCAGAAGCTCCATCCAAAGGGAGGAAGATCCTCCTACCAGCCGCCCTGAAGCTCATTAATTAACAACGTGTGTCCATCTCAGACAAAACTACAGTTGTAGAATGTTAATACAAACTATTTACTCCTCAATATTTCAACAAATTAGGCACAGGACAGTCACATATACCACTCCGCAGTCCAACCATAGTCACCATGATTATGTCTCTCTAACTGGCCCGATGCTCAGGACACGATGTGATAAACAAGCGTCGAGCAAAGCGTCCAAAATTCGACAGTTCTCTCAGACAAAACTGTGTTTAGGGACCTCTGGCAAGTGTGGGAGGACAACAAATCCACTCACGGCGTCGTGAGAATGTCTGCACAATCAGTGATGTCCAAGATTGTCTTTTCCAGACTGTGAGTCAGCGAGCTGGAGAGGTGCTGATGGGAGGAGGAGTCTGTTACTGGCATGTTTCTCCTGTTAACTAAACTAACTGCGGAGTCATAAAGAAGAGAACGACATGACAATGTTATCAATCTTCTCATTAAATTCTCTCCAAAGAGAAGAAATCAGGGTATTTCTTCATGGAAATGAACAAAATGATCCATAATAACACATAACTATCATCAATCTGCAATACAGGCAACGGCACATTAAATTCTGGCAATGTCAGGGGGTTGTTGCCCTGAGAAGGAATGTAATCCCTTTCTCTGGCATTGGTGGCGTCTCTCTCTATTGAGCCAGAAACATCCAGGTCCTGAGGGGCACAGGGTGACACTGTTTCCTCTCCCAGGCATATGAAATAAATTAACACCTGCAAAGCAATGTGAGTATTATTAAAGGCTTCAGAGCTGCTTGCGGAGTTCTGAAAACGTGCAAACTGAGTCCCCGCTTCGTCTTTTGCTTTGTCACCTGAGATAAAGTCGGTCCTAGCTCTGGTTGCCATGGTAACCCTTTTGCATCATTCCCGTAACTCATCCGCAGTATCCTTCGCTCCCGTCGTTAGTCACCTCGAACACATCACTCAAAAACTTAGATCAAGTCATCTCTCTACATGTTGGCGATATTCACGGAGTGCAACGTCCCCGGTCAGCTCGGATCTGTGGCGTCTATTCGTCCCTCTCCTGTACAGTCCAGCTCCGGGAGGTGGACACAGCGCCGGAGGGCACTAACAAGTGAAGGGATTTGTGTGAGTTAAAAGTTTAAAAATCAGCAAAGTGGCCCATTAAACTGCCCTCAAGCGCCAACATTCCTCAGTAATTAAGGAGGACAGATAGCCCCTGGTACTGGTGATAGCTGGATCCTGCACCAATAACCGCTCCTTGTAACAAAGAGCTCAAGCAGGTGAGGCAGCTCTTTAGGTAGAAACATTATCCACCACTTGTTGCTGCGACAGAAACCTATTTCACTTTTTGTTGCATCCAAAGTTATGCAATTTTTTTTTTTGCTTCATGCACTTTTTGTTTTTCCTTCCTATGCATAATGGCCAATTTCAGGTTTTCCCTCACCGGTTCCCCACCTTAGTGTTGAACCTCAGTCTCTTGTGGGTTACAATTCTTCTTCATAATGAGCTACCTTAACTGGCATTAGCAACTATACTGTTAGCTCACATTTAATTGGTACAAACTTTGACCTGCATAAACAATTTCTGGCGACTGCAGAAATAAGCTGCAGAAAAATAAAGCTAACACACTTATTTTGTTGTACTGTTTAACACACTCAACAGTTTTGGAGGATTATTGGCATCCTTTGGTTCAATGCTTTTGGCCACCTGATTAATTTAAAAAAATGATCCCTCTCCTTTTTAGATCTGATTCTCTCCTCTGGATCTGCTCTTAAATCCTTCCTCTGCTGCGTATGACATCAACGCTCCAGCAGTGAGACGGAGGATGAACTGCAGTCCGTCCCCACAAGTATCACCGTCCACGCACCATGTGATCAAAAATATGATCACTGTTGCTCCATTTATATGTATAGTGGATCATTTATAAAAGCTACCTGCTAAACAGCTACCTGAGTCTGTTTCGGTGCATCTGTGAAAAAATGTTTCTCGCATGAACCAGCTCATCCTGATTCCCTAAAAAAAACAAGGAAGTGGCATCCAACCTGACAGGATTAGCTGAAAATACTTGTCCCACACACACACACACACGCGCACATGTCAACATGACGTGTCAGCATTCCTTCTCCCACACGGGCGTTTGAGGGATGATCTATCCATCCATCTGTAATGTTGATAAGTGTGTCATAGATGTGGAGTTGATCGTCCTTAATTTGATCCCAACCGAAGTATCCTATCCGTGTGTGCACAAGAGATTTGTGTTTGTGTGTGGAATATCTCTGACAGCACAGCGCCTGGCCTCACCTGCTTATAGTCCTCTGACAACAGCAAGCTGTCATCATATTCATATTCTGCTGCTGTTCCCTGCACCCCTCCCTGTACACAGTGGATCAGTATGTAATCCCTTTATTGTTACTGAGGTTTGGCACTAACAATGTGTTAGAGGACAAGCCAGCTCAAGCTTAAGGAAATGCACGAGTTCTTAGGTGTTCTACACCAGTGCTTATGAAACTTTGTCATGTTCAGGACCCCTAAACTGGCACAAATTGAACCACCGACTCGCATCTGATACGACCTTCGCTTTTAATGCAAAGTGTGTGAAATCCATCACCGAAATATTGAACATTCATCATTTCTTGATACTTCAAAGCAAATAAATAATTGTCTTTTTTGCCAAGGACTCCCTACAACCACCTCAAAGACCTCTGGGGCTCCCCGGACCACACTTTGAGAACCATTGTTGTACACTTTTATTTCAGGAATCCTGCACGCATTGCAGTCCAAGTGCAACAAAGATGCAGGTGATAAGACAACAATTACCAACAGAGGATCGTTAAGGACTTCTTTGTCATTCACCAACAGTGGTAATTACTGTAGCTTTACAAGTCTTACTGACCCACACACACACTGCAGGTAAACACATGCCATCGATGTAATGAAAGGCGCCTGTATGCAGCATAAACTTGCACAGATATCTCAACCTCCAGCTGTCATTTTGTGGCAGTGTTTATTCCTCTGTATCTCTCTCCCTCCCTCTGCAGCCGTCTCTCAATGCAGAGACAGGGCTGTGCATTGAGCACCAGCTTTCGATTACACACCACAGATCTGCCTGGGTACACATGGCAGTGAACTGTCAAACAAGACATGTGGATTTCTCCTGGGCACAATGGGTTTGTTAAGCCAATGCTTAGGCAAACAGATGGAGAAGAAAGGACCTGCAATGTGGAAGGTGTAACGGCAGAACTGTCGCTAGGGGTGCAATGGTACTGCTTATGAACTAAGGCCTGAAAGAACTGGCTGCTTAGGGAAGGGAAGCAAGAATCGTACGCCTCAGAGGTGATTTATTCTTTTCATTGATGCATGACTGACAATTAAATAATGACGTCAAACATTATCCCTCTATGCTGCTCAAAAATTTAAAAAAAAGTCATGGTGGAGGAAAAAATTGTGTCTAAAGTGCAATACTGGTTGGTACCAGTCGTTGCTTTTAATAGACATTTTTTTAGATCTTAATTTTAACATACAAATCTTTTAAATGTCCCTCTTCATGTGTTGTTTGAGAGTTTTAAGCAACGCTAGCAGTGCGGCTGTTGGGATGGTGAAGATGGTCGGTGGGTGTCCTCTAGCACCACCATGAGGTTTCTCGTGAAATGTCTAAAAATACTGGATGGCTTGTCACTACTCGCCACCAGCAGGTCAAAGGTTGCACATGTCCAATAGAATATCTTGCGATATAGAAGATGGATGGACACAAAACTTTGTTAAGAGCTTCACACTCCCTTCCTGATGAATCCTAGAGAGGTTGGTAATCCCGGCCTTAAGGCGGCATTGACACGCTTTGGTAGAATAGTCTGATGTGCACCACCTTAAAAAAAACATGTTGCATTGACATAAACCGCAACGACCAGAACTGGTCTGATACTGGTCCGCTTTGTAGCATCACATTTCCTCTCACGCTTTTCCTCTGACATCGGAGCGATTTCTACACGGCAGTAATTTCAATAAATGTAAGTTATATTCAGCATTTATCAGCTGATCCACTGAACTTCAAATCGCTATTGTTTGGAGTATTTGAAGAAGCACAGTCTGCCGCCGGCACGTCTTTTAACGCGTTGGGGAGTCTTCCTGCGTAACACCGAACCCCCTAGCTACCGTTAAATGTGCATATTAGCATGCTAATGTTAGCATCCCTGTTCTGCAGGCTGCAGACTCTTAGCTCTGTTTTTCATATTTCAAACAACGTCTGAGACTTTCTTTTGGATCTATGAATGACTGACACACGCTATCGTATAACTTAACGGTTTTTCTTTTTCTCAACTTGTTACATGTGGATTTTGCAATGAGATTTTGGTACTGGGGGAAAATTCTGCGATGCTGATACCCTATTATGAGCAGATTTCCACCACCTCTTGTATTGCTTTAAGTGAATCTGCCAATGTAATGCATTGGATCTGTATCCGGCGCTGCCACATGGGAAAGCAAATATCTAAACTCCCCCTGGCCAAGAGAGATATGCAGGCTTAGGGGGCCCGAGGAAGTACTACTCACTAAGCATAGTGATTTAGAGGAAAGGAAAGATGTTCTCTAAAGCAAATGCCATGATTTATTCAAGATTTTCCTCCACGATGGGAGCTCGCGTTGTACCAGAGGAGTGACTCAGGCATTATGTGGACGCAGGATTTACTTGAGACTCAGAGGCCATGCCATCTCAGTGATTGGATTTTGTTTGCGAGTCCGTGGGAGCCAGTGTGTGTATACAAAGCAGGGCCCGCCAGGACACCCTATCTTGTTCTCTACTCAGCACATCTGATTGACGTATGCTCTGATTCAACCAAATCCACTTAAATGTCAAGCAGTAACAAGTGCACACCAAAGCATCGGGGGGCCGGAGTGATGTTAAGAGCTCGTAATGATTCCTCTCGGCATTTATGGCACTGGTGTGTCAGTTTAATGTCGGGGGGGAAAACATATTAGGAGTTAAAAAACAGAAGAAGAAACAAACAGAGGCAGACCCGTCATAGAAGAGTCATGCTGCGTGATTTTTAAGCAAATCTGAACTCTGTCTGCTCGGAGCTGTGATAAATCTACTCAACTTATAATGTTCCTTGAGAGAACATTTGTAAAAACTAGTATCTGTTCTTTCCCATCATCTTTCTCCTGACGTCTCGGCTTGTTTTGGTGTCATTTCATTCCCACCGAACCGCACTGAGCAGTGATATTCTATGTGACGAAGAAAAATAGTCCATCCGATGCCGCGTTCGCTTATTTGACTGGATTACTTCCTGCAGCTGTTGGCCCCGAGCCAGTGACCGTTATCCTAAAGACACACCAACAACTACACAAATGACCAATTAGTCCCGGGCTGCTATAATTTGAAGGTAAACAAGGACCACACGGAGAGGGAGGTGCGGAATGTCGACAACATTTTCAACACTCCAAAAATAGGCCAAGTCTTGGTTGGGTTACTGTAAAGAGAAAAAAACTACAGCCAACGCCGAACTCGTGTGTACTCGTCACTGATTAACAAGATTGTACTAATGATAACTTGACGACACTCATCAGCGGTATGTTATATAATTAGGCACTTGTGATTACGTAAACAGATGATGTCATCATTCCATTTGCTGAGAGATAAATGGCGTGTTGGCAGGTTCAAGTCTCCCTGTTTAATTTTGTCACTATGATCAACCGGAGCGTGGGGGGGCGAGGTGGGGGGGGGATTTGACACAGCCGAGTTGAACATTGACTCAATAAAAGGAAGCCTTTATGGCAGGTTGTTATAGGGCACTTGATACCACTTTGAAGAAGGTCAATGGCCAGGTTGAAGCTGAAGTGTGCGGTGCCAGCTGTAATCACTCCGCTCTGTAGCCTATGTACAGTAATTGCAGACCGGGGAACTCATCTCGATGAACAAACATTAGCCACAGGAGGTTATACGGATGTCCGGATTAAGTGGACGTTGTCTAATTCAAATAACAGAAGGAGCCAAAATTTTTTTAGAGCGCTGCTGGAGAGCCGGGGGCATGGTTAAGATAACGTATGGTGCACGACACTCATCCAGTGCTTGCAGGGAGACACTGACCCTCGACTGGGTTGGCTTTATTTCTATTTCACATTGATAAGTATAGTAGAATATATTTGTTGACAATGCAATTGAAAAGCTCCATTTTACCCGTCAGTTTAACAGGCAACTATAATTGCAAGCTGATGTTTGTTCATTTGTTGGTCAGTGCAACTTGTGTTAGAACTTAGGAGGAGCTGGTGCAGCTGATTTACATTCAGGAACACGAGGATGAACAGAAGCGGTGCAGAAATGTTCTGTTTTAACTTCATGTGCATGCAGGAAAATAATCTGCCTCGTCGTATTTTATGAAGTTCTCTCGGATAAAATCAAAGCTGCAAACAAGCTGGATTCCAAGGCTAATTTCTTCGCTTTAAAAAAAAAAAGCTGACATTGTATTGATTTTCAGAAAGCCAACCCAGGCAACCTCTCTCATAAATAACAAAATGAAGTTTCCTTTAAGTCACAGACGGGGCCAAGTATTCATTTTGGATTCAACAAACTATCTAACTAGAAACTGAGCTTCTATTCACAGTGTGTTGACCTCGAATTCAGGAGCTGCATGACTTAATTTCTCTCTAAATATGTGCATGATCCTGTTTGAAGTTCAGGAAGGGAAGCTGCTCTCAAACAGTCACAATAGTTATGTTGGACTAAAAGAAAACAACTTCCTGAGAGGACATGCTGGTTTAAATTCAACTAAATAATACATTTGACTTCATCAAAGATCTTTTGATTCTGACCTAATGTTCATTATCAAGACTTTTAACAGTTGGGCTGTTTGTAGATACTCCCTCACTTCTACTTTGACATACCTGTTTCAGAAATGTTGCTGATGCCAGATGTGGGTTTCCTGCTCGTCTCCGCGTCCCTCCACGCCAAAACTCCTCGATGTAGCAGAACTTCTACCTGCCTGTTGTTCTGAACAAGCAGCGACGACAGTAACCTGCCTTGTTCGTCCATAATGCGGCTCAACACGGGTCATCAGTCGCGCTGTCGTGCGGTGATCCCGCAACCAAACTTTGTGACGGCCCCGCGTAACGACACGCGCTGCGTGTGGAAGCGAAGTGGCTGTCGAGACGCACCGGCCGGTCGGCCCGAGCTGTCAGGGGAGCGGATTGGGAGCAAAGATCGTGTGTGGAAGAGATGATTCCTCAGGTGGCGGAAAGGAAACTGCCCTACTTTGAATTCAAATGAGAATCAGCTTGTCAACAAACATGACACATGCTGCAATGCCAGTCGACCCCTTTTGACGCACAGAAGACAAATTCATCTATTTTAAAACCCAAATATATTCAAAGTGTATATAAGAAACTACAGCAATGACAGTTTATATTCCAAAAATGATTATTATCAATGCAAAGATCAATGCACAAGAGTATGACACATGACACATTCTTATTAAGACCTGGCTGTGTGAAGACAGAGAGGACCAGAGACGGATGGAAGCTGAGGAGAGGCCAGAAGCCTTTGAGGATCTTAACAGACACGTCCAGTTGTACGTGAAGGAGAAGAAAGCTCTACTGCCATCTCTCTGTGGAGCTCTTCAGCTGTAGATCGAAGGAGACGCTGCTGTACCAGATGTCTATTTGTGTTAACTAACTCTCTTTATAGCTCTTCACCCAGCAGTAGCCATGAGGCAGGAGTCCATGGGGGTTCCATCTTGAGCCACCTTAGCTGCACTATTTTAACTAACTATACAGTGATTTACGTCAGCACCACACATATTGGTCAAGTGTGTTAAGACCTTCATAGTTTCAAATCTTGTTACAAGCCATTTTGGTTTGAAAGAAGAACATGAAGCAAGTAACCTTTCCTTCAACACTTGTGTACTGACTGAGGATTGTTTTGGCACCAGGAAGTTGGGCAGAGTGAGCGCTCTCTTATATCAGCTTCTTTGCTTCAATCCTGTGGCACAAACACTGCATCAGCACAACACACAAACTCTCTCGTGACTCAAAGCAGTTAGACAGCTTCTCTATTCCAGCCTGATAGGTTTGATAACAACCCTCAAACAGTGATTGTCGTGAGGCAAACACCCACTTTAACTAAGAAGTGATGAGTCGTGGGTTTGTTGCTGTCTCTTCTTTGAGTTCAGTGGAGACGGAGTTGGTTGTTCAGATTACGTGACATCTGCAGTAATTCTTCCCATCTCACTCTATCTACAGAATGTTTCTTTGCTTTTCATGTAGACTATTGAATGTGTGTGACAAAAAAGATTATTCTTCTATTCTTCTTCAAGTACAGTAAAACAACAGACAGATATTACAACGGCAGAGACGGAATGAATCTAGATAGATTTGAAACTGCAACATCAAATGAGCAAATTCCATTGTGATAAAAATCTAGTCATGTGAATAGATCTTAGGATAGTGTGTGATGGTAGGATGGATCTTAGGATAGTGTGCGTGGGCTTTGTCTGAACTATAAAAAGCGCTGTATCAGAGAATTTCTATCATTCAAACTATTAATTCTAGGACAGAATGCACTGACTTTCCTTTTCATTGTTGGTAGTGAGTGTGCGGAAATGTGCAATATTGTACCATTTCAAGAGAGGAAGAGTCATTTAGGGTAGGGTGTCTTTCCAGCTGAGCAACAGTATAAAGCTGCATTACATATTTTACTGTTAATCTATGTTTATACTCCCTTGGTTTACAAATGTGCATGTTTTTTGATGAACTGTTTCCTAACTTTTCAATCCCTTTCAAGGAAGTTGATTAATTGTTTTGCTTATAGGTAAAAGCAGTTGTCAGTAATTTTCATTCCACTCATCAATGTGATCTATATGAGTTCAGAAAAGCATTATTTTATTTTCTCTAAATACCACATCTTTTTTTTGTCCCTGAATAAAAGCTGTTTAAGCTCTGCATGCTTCTGGTCCTGATGCTGGTGGTCTGTCTTCTGACTGACAGGCAGGTTGTAGTTCAGAAAGTGGGATCGTGACGTCACCGGTTTCTCAAGCGACCTCACAGCAGAGCTCACTTGTGATTGGCCCGCAGTGAGGACGTGTCGCTCCAGCCAATTACAGACACGTTTGCTCGCCGATTAGGCAGTATCAACATGGCAGCTCTCTGAGTTTTGGAGGAGGGGGCTTGGTGTAAATACACACAAATTTCACGTTTCACAAATAACGACAGCATTCGGGAGTTTGTATTTAGGGGTGTGTGGACCGGAGAGGGAAAATGTCGACGGACGGAAATAAAAAGCAGTTCTGGAAAAGAAATGCAGCGAAGGTTCCTGGCAGGTGAGTGACGTGTTATCTCTTGTTGGCTAGATTAGCATAGCTAGCCTTACTCAACTGACACTGCACTGTTGCGCCTCACACGCAAGTTTCACTTCCACCGACTGTCCTGTGGTATGACACAGAGATTGCCATTTTTCCCCCCTGCATGTACCAGTGTCTGCCGCTTCATAGTGTCACATATGAAGTTTAAACATAGCTGTGTATAGCTGGCTAAGAGATACGTTGCTAACAGCGGCTAACACTTCCACACACCGCAGTCACATAGTTATAACTAATGATTCGTTAACCATTTTATATCACAGACTTGCTATGACTTTACAGTGAATTTATGTTATTTTCCTCACAACTACTCGCGGTGTTATAGTAGAGACAATACAGTTTTGAGCATGAATGAGCTAACATGGCTAGCTTGACAACCAGTTTTGAATTAGCTCATTTGTGTACATTCTCTCTTCTCCACTTCCTCAGCATTCAGCATGTTTATGGCGCACAACACCCACCTTTCGATCCACTCCTTCATGCTAAGTAAGTTAAATGTACTTTCTCTTCGTGGGAATGTTACAGAGTCATATTGTTGTAGTAGTTTGATCAGTTGTTATATTTCTGCTTCTGTTAGTCTTTGTGTGTTTTGGTTTACTGTACTTGAGAAACCAGTTGAAGTTGACCATCGTATCCCTCCTCGCATATTTTCAAAAGCTGATGTGCTGGATTTGTTCAAAATAAAATATTGGATGAAAATATAATTGTTTTTAATTGTTTCAAAGAGTATATTCTTTGATTCATCTAGAGTTTTCAAATATTTCTGTTATAGCAATTGGCTAGCAAAAGACATTCAGAATAAAATATCCAGAACAACAAACATCTTTAAGAGCAGCCAATCATCCTCTCACTGTAGATGGGAAGCTGCTGCTCGACTCTCCATTGATTATTATTTTGCAACAAGTTGCTCCTCTGGCAGCATCACAATCAGGAATGTGGAAGTGGCTGTTTTGCCGTTTAGCTGTTGCTGTCAGACATCAACTCTGGCATCATAGATCTTGATGTGGCAATTATTGGGAAATGTTCAAACGATTGAAAGAATGTATTATACGTATCTCTTGGCGTAACTTTTTGTTGCGGAGTGAACCAGAAAAACTAGTCGTTGGCTGCATGAAAATCTATGAGGAAATAGCTTCGAATTTCTGCAGCACATGATCAATCAGGAGAGGTTGCCTTTAAATGAATTCTTTTTTTCATGTATTTCTTCTTCCCACTGAATGAAGTGGTGTCCTTGTAGTACAAAGAAAGAAGTTCAGCGAAACAGTCTTTTGAACATGTCCAGGTTCAGTGTTGTTACGATCTGGAGATTAAGAGTCTGTGTGTATCGGGCTGCTGGATCACACACACACCTTTTGTGTACGTTATTACCTGTGATTCTTTCAATTTCAATGCGAACAAGGTCAATCTTTACAGACTGCATTCAGGCTAAACTTAAATTGATTGAATGTTAAGACCTTCTCTTATGTCAAAGAGCTAGGGCTCCATTATTTCTTTATGTTTGCTCACCTTGGGACTTTTTTGAATTTTCTCTAAACTTATCGTCTCTCCCTTATCTCTGTCTTCATGGCCTTATCTCTGTCACCCAGCTTGATTAAAGCAGGCAACAAGCTTCCTCCAGCCACACCAGGCAAGCCCAAGAAGGCTACCACCTTCCAGGAGTTTGAGAGCATCACAAGTGATGCCTGGGATGTTGGGGATGATGATGATGAGTTGCTGGCCATGGCTGCACAGAACCTGAACATAGAGGTGGTCATGGAGACAGCCAATAAGGTGAGTAGAAAAATCCAAGCATATAAAAAGAAATGGCAGTAAAGGTGTGTTGAAAGGATTGGCATTCAAAATAGGTGACTGTGTTCGGGATATGTTGGAGGTACTTGTATGCTTCTAACATTTGTGTTTGCAGACATTTCTTGGAAATTTCTTGTCAAATTAGGAAAAGTTGCAGTTTGTATAGCTTCTTAGAATCTTGCACCCTGTATTATCTTTGGGAATGTATGAATACATGGAGCCACCTTTGTTTAGACGGGAAAGAGTACTGAGTAGTGCATCATAATTTACCTTGTGAGAGAAATCAACAAAACCCAAGGCCTTGATTTTTTTGTCAACTTCCAGGTGATTGAGAATCACAGCAAGCAGCAGGAGAGACAGAGGCAGGATGACACAACAGAGCTGGAACAAAGAGAAGAGGACACGCAGGAGGAGGTTTTAGAAGATGAGGAGGAGGAAGAGGAAGACGAGGAAGACAGAGTGGAGGAGGAAGGACAAATGACCAGCCCAGAGGTGTCATTTGCCTCCCAGAGAAGCCCTTACACTGATGGTCGCCTCGTGAAATCCCACAGCGAAGCCCCAATTGGGTCACCAAAAGGTTAGTGGACACCATTGCTCATTGCTCA
>CAAKHC010019111.1:13504-24821 GCA_901007825.1 Macroramphosus scolopax
CCATTGTTCATTGCTCAGAAGTATTTTTTCTGACCTTCATAATAAAAGCGTTTTTTTTTTTTTTTTTTTTAGTACACTGTCTCATGGAATAACTACTGTACTTGGAAGCCGATTATAATGAATTTCTTCCTTTGTGACAGTAACTATTAACTTTTAAAATTCTATGCTCGCCCATCCTTGCCTAAAGTTCACACCTACTTATAAAAGGTGACATAGTATATAATGTCCTCTCTGCTCCGCCAAGAAGGTTATGTAGGGCCAAATTATTCCCTCTATCTTTTAACAGATTACGTGAAAACTACCTGGCCGATTTTATTAACATTTCTGGGAGCTTTGGCATGGGCATAGGAATAAGCCATACAATTTTTTGGAAGGTGTGTTTAACAACCAATCCTGGCAGAGCTATCACGGCACCCGCAGTCGTTCAAAACTCGCTCGCAGCTTTGTTTCCATATAGATTACATGAGCAGCCCATTGAGTTCTCACTGTTCCTCTTATCTCCTCAGAGAAGACGCAGCACAGACTTGCATGCACTGTCGCGTCATGTGGATATGTAGTATTACACTTTTTTCTGGCTTTAGTGACAATGTTTCATATAGAAGATTATAGTTACAAAACCTATGCACACCTTATATACTTGGCAGGTGGGTATTCAAATGCCCTGTTCAGTACTGTAATGCAGACTGCTGGTTTGCTGTGTTTTATTGTACTGAAAATTTGGTTGCTGTTGTCTTTTTATTGTATGAGTGTGTTACAGCAAAGAACTGTGAACACACTTGCCCAGGTCTAATCAGATAATGGCCCTTAGCATGGCTTTCACAAGCGAATTGCGAACTCTCCTCATATTCTTATACAGTCACAGTTTTACTGCACTGCACCGGTGGTCATCAGGCTCTCTGCAGCCCCTGGCAGTCTTAAAATCCATCAAGCAAAACACAATTTGCTACCACAATTGTCTATAATGGATGTTTGGGTGTGTGCTTTCTGTTGTGTTCATGCACCTGGGAACATCACTAACTTAATCAAACTTGGCTCGTTTGTTTATGGCACTTTTTTTTAAAGATAATAATAAATGGACTATAAAGTCCAGAATCACACAAGGGGCTTCACAACAAAGAAGCTGCCACTTGCTTCAATAATCATTTTTAATTTTTGTAAGTGCAGATAAAGAAGTTGAGAACAGATTTGTTGATTTTTATTTGTTCTTGTTAAAACATTGGAGAGACATTAAAATAGGCTGCATACCAGTTATCTTAATTGCACTGGAGTGTTTATGTGACAGAGGTAAGTGTGCAGTGTGGCAGAAGGAACTTCCCCTTTTAACATACAAGGCCTGACATCAGCAGCTTGTTCAGAGCTTGTCTTTGTGTTTTAAACTTTAACGGTCTTTTTGAGCACATGTTGGGGAACATGTTGTCCTCAGCAGACTGAATGGGTTAGTTCATCCATTATAAAAACTTCACAGAGATTTTACTTTAACTACTGCCTTCCTGGAGGTGAATTGCAAAACAAGCCACTAAGACTAACTAGATTAATTCCCCCCCCCCGGCTAAGAGAGATTCGAGGAGTCAAACTGTGTCATAACTGAAAGGAAGAGGTACATCAGTTTCAAAGTTTGGATTAGTGTGGCACAATGTCGTAAATAGGTTTGGATCTGACATTTTCTTTCTCTCAAATCTATGCTGCTCAAATAAACCTCATAAGATGAATAAAAAGTCCATCAAGTGAACTTGTCGACTGACCCCCGCAGACTCCAATCATTGGTCCTGTGATGTTTTCACTGTCATCACGTATATTCTGCAACGATATGAGACTGCAAAAGTTTCAGAAACCGCTGACAAACAGGCCTTAAGTTTGTTTCCCTCGATGTGCAAAGCCATATCTCGTATTATCCAAACAGAGTATGAGCATTACCCCCAGGCAGACAACATAGAATACCCCAAAGTAAACTCAACCCTCGTTTGTACCTACCTCAATTAAAATTGTACATACTGCTGCTTGAGGCTGTTCCGGTTGTGCAATAGGGTCATTGGTTTTGTAATATTTAGCTTGCTCTCTTGACTGATCATGTAATTTGTTGTGGTGGTGGGCTACAGCAGCGGCTCTCAAACCTCGTCTCGCATGCCTCTCTTCTGAAGTCTGTAAAAGTTCACGCCCACCACCCCAACACTTTTAGCAATCATTAAAAATGAGAGGGGAAGCAACTAATGAAGGATCATGTTAAATTTGATTGAAATAATTATAATTTTCCGCTTTGTTATTCATATTCATCAACTTAGTTTCTAACCGTATTTTTCACCTTGTTATCCAGACCAATGAGGCGGGCCCTGGTGCCAGTTTAAAAACAATAATAGGCTACGTTATACTATTATAGAGGTAGCTTCTGTTATAGGATAAGAAGATGCGTCATGTGTCAGGTGTGTGGCATTTGAGTTAAAGACAGATTTTCATTGACAACCATATGGTCGGTGATCACTGCACTAGCTTATGCAATCGTTTTAATATTGTTTCATGTTTTGCACATTGACAGTACGTTATTTTTGTTTTTTCAGTTAGCAGTCTTAAAAAATGCAATTGCAATGAATTGTGCACACGTTTAATTTGTGAGGTTAAGGAATGCACTCCATGAAGATTTTTTTTTAACTGTGCAGTTTTATGTAAAATAACTATTAAAAAACAATAAAAGGATCTAGTGGACAGAGCTTTGAGAAGAGCAGATTATGATATAGACAAAATCCCTTATCCCCAAACATTACACTGTACATGTATTGACAGATGTTCTAATCATTTCGGCAAAATGCTATAGACCTTTTACACGACCGTGTGCTGCGTCATCTGAAAGCCTTCTGTTTGTAGTCTATCTGTTTATGTAACCTTTTGCCCTCCCTCATCTGTTTATTCTCCTGTCAGATGCAGCAGGTGAGCATACAGCTCTCCACAGACAGCGGTCTCTGCCTCACCGGCCGCCCATCATCCCACTAGTGGCTCGCATGGCTGACCAAAACACATCTGGCACTCCGGCCATGACCGAGAGGGAAGCATCCCGTCTGGATAAGTTCAAACAATTGTTGGCTGGCCCCAACACAGATCTAGGTAAGAGATACTTGGACAGTCCTGCCTGCCTCCACATTCTTCTGCTTCTGTCTAGCCTTTTCTTTTTTGTTTTCTAAGCCCTTTAACTTTTTCATTTCGTAGCACCCTCTTCTCACTATTACTTTGCTCACGCTGTCTGCCAGCTGTGCCGCGCTCTTATGATGCTGTCAGGGGGAAAGTCATCCAGCCATCTGGACGTGCAGATTACGAGAGGGAAAAAATAACACCAACAACAAAAGCAAATGACAGGCCTTTGTTCTAACCAAACGACAGGCCTTTATTGTTTATCCAACCCCACAGACTTTGTTTCCTACCACTGCCTCCCTAGTGACCATGAAATCCTTGCAGACTTTCCTGTCATTAGTTGACTTTTTGTCCCTTGAAACTACTTTTGCACGAACTTGTTGCAGCCATTGTTTCAAGCCTACATCTAAGTGGCTATCAGACAAACTTAGGAAATGAACCAGTCTGAAAGTGTCAATGCTAAAGATTCAGCTTGTGACCAACCAATAATTTATGAAATAGTATCTCAGGGATTTATACACATCAGTGAATGCCACGGCTCCAGAGGTTGAATCCACTGGTTTGGCCTAAATTGAATCCACATCTGGTAATTTCACGGCAGCATCTTCAGTCATATCCAGGTTCTTATAGATAACCATGTGGGGAACTGGGCTGCAGTGTCAGATGGCGTCGCATTTTTTTTTCCTCAAAAATTCAGCATTGCAGAGAAGAAGCTTATCGATTAGCCCATATACTCAATTTTAGTTATATTCACTCCATCTCATTAAAATTAAATAACAGTCCTTGTTGCTGCCGTCAATATACAGATAGAGGCTATTGCTTTGTTTCAGTATCATCTCAATAACATAGGATGACTACGTTTAGATTTGTCCATATTCAAATACTGTTTTTATACAATAAGCTCAGCAAGAGACACGACATAAAAGCACAGAATGTCTTCTGAACATCAGACTCACTGATTCTTGGAGGATGTTGCACTGTTGAACTCTATACAAATCTCAGATAAAAGCCTCCTTGCTTGCACATACTGTAAGCTCTGTGCTCAGACATGCAGTGTTCATCTGAGGTCTTTGAGTGTTTTTGCGTCGCTCTGTGTGTGTGTTGGGTGTGTGTGTGTGTGTGTGTTGGGTGTGCTTAGCAGAAGGGCTTTGCACAGAATGGCTTTTGTGACTTTTTAATGCGCTGAATATGCAAGGTAATAAAATGATTATCAGAAATATTTCAGTGCAGAAGTGACAGAGTTTATATAGCGTAGCGTCAGATGGCGGCCTTGGTGTTAATTACCCTTAGTATTTATTTCTGAGAGGCTGTTATCAGTGATGGGCCATTTATTCAGATTTCTCCTATTTTTTTTTCATTCGTATCGCATTAAAGTATTTTCTCCGTTTTATTAATCTTTTCCCTCGTAGATTTAACTGTCACTTTGCTGTTAATGCAACTCAAGACTTCATCTGTCTCTTTCATACTACACACACACTCCAGTGTTTCAGATGGCACAATCTCTTCTTTGCAAGGATTTTATAGTAAACATTTGCAGTTTAGCTTAACTATTACTGGATTATTAAAGCCATTGCAAACATAGATCTAAATATTTCTAGATTGAATTAGTGCCTAGGCTGATTTAAACTGCCTCTGATTTGCTGTAGATTCACAACAGTCATACATGTAGTCATACCTGTAGTACACTAAGCACTCTGGCTAAGATCCTAAAATGTAAACACTGGATTACAAGTTTGAATGACCTTTGTCAGCAAACGGAGTTCTGCTGCATGTGTTATCCCCTGGAAAACTTTCTGAACGAAACCTACTGGTTCACAAGTCATCAGCATTAGTCAAAGGTGGTTGTGCCCCGCTTTGGCAGAGCGTATTCTGTACATCAGCTCCAGTGTCTTGAGATGTCGGTACCCATTAGGGCCTGCCAGGCATCACAAGCCAGCTGTCTAAATTTAGTTTAGTCTCTGCGCCATGATTAGATAGCCCAGAATGGGTGAGCCAAGTTGCTGGCTGCTGGCAGCATGAAAGATGAACTTCATTCACGGGACATAATTAAGTGAAGGATAGGGGTTGGTGGGGGCTGTTAGGGAAATGGAGAGGGATAGGGGCAGATAAGATAAGATGAAACTTTAATGATCCCCATGGGGAAATTGGGTCATTGCAGCAGCAAAGATTGGGATATAGATGAGAATACAAAGGGCAAAAAATGAAATTGCCTGTAAGAATTTAAACCCAAACCATTTCTGTGACAAAAGTAAATAATATCATTGCTAGCCTACAGGTAAGTCATTTAGAGCTTGGTGTGCATTTGGGAAGAAGATCGTTTCTGTACTCAGCCTGGGACATTTTTGCAATCATACAAAGTCATACACATACCATCAGACACTCTTGGGCGGGATGAGACCCCATTATGTTAAAGATAAACTTGTCTGACAGTCCTTGAGCTATAAGAAGAGGTGCATGAATGATCCATTGGCTGTGAAGAGGCAGCAATGTTTTTTGGACAAGCCTTCAGACATGTCAAGGCTGCCGGTCTGTGGATTCCACAGGTGTGTTTGTCTGTGCGTAGATGGTTGGGATTTGTCAGAATCAATGGACTTAGCAAACATTAGCAAGTTCCTGTGTTTAGTAGTGCAGCCTAGCTAATTTAGTCAGGTACAGTATTCATTCGGGAGGGATAGAGGCGGAAGAAGACAACCGTATGCATCATCACAAACCGTTCTGCATGGCTGAGATGCATATTTCAAATTGTTTAAGTAGTACATCCAGACACACGGGATAGTTTCAGTTGCAGATGTGTAGATAATTGAAGACTGAGCTTGTGGCATTGGTCTTTGATCTCTGAGTGCCCTCTAGTTTCTACTTTTTTCTTTCAGCTGCTGCTTTTCCATTTGTGATCACGTTAAATCTGCTCAACTTGCCTTCATGATGCATTTTCTTTCTGATCTTTCACATCTAGCTTAGCCTCTTACTCCACTTCTCTTTTATTACTCTCCGTATCTCCTCCTCTCTCTCTCTCTGTCTCCATTGAGCCTTGCGACAGGTTGTGACAGCAGTCTGCTTAGCATGTAAGGTCATGTAGAGGGTGATGACCTGTGCGTGTGTGAGAGTGGGGTGATTGATGTCGGGCTGATCTTGGCTAATTATTCCTGATGCCCTGAGGCGAGCCTGTCTGTTGTGTGAACCTGAACACAGCACCCACTGTAGGCGCAGTGAGGACAGAGCTATGTCAGCTGGGGGAAAGAGGAAAAAAAAACCTGACTGATATACACAGACCCCTCATGACTTTCATTTCTTTTCACTGTAATTGAACATTTAAGTTATATTGGAAGAAAATTCAGCCAATTACTTAACTTTCCACTATAACTGGATGCAGTCCAGATCTTCTTAAAAGTCCAGGTCCAATTAAATTGTACCTTGATGGACCATATTTTTTATAATTCACAAAAGCATATATATATATTTTTAGCTGACTTTTCATTTTTCTGATATAGTTTTTCTGTAGTCTTTCATCCTCTGTTTTCATCAAGTAAGCCTGGCTGTATGTCACAAGGCCAGACTTTCTGCATATATTTTTTTGTTTTTAATCATTTTCAGCACAAGAGCTGCCGTCTGACACGAGGCAAGTTATTGCTGGATGGCAGAAATACTGCAGTTGCTATGGCGATGCCCCTTTCTCCTCTTCTCTTTCCTTGCAATTTATCCTTGCTGTTCTTTTGCTTCCTTGTCTCGCCTCTTCTTTTCGTTGTGGTCATTTCGTGAGCCGCTGTCCAACTCCCACGCATATTAACAAACACACACTGAACACCTATGGGCATCTTCAAAAAAAAAAATACAAACACAGGGAAACTGTCAACCAACAATTAATATATAATTGGTAAATACACAAAACAACTGCCTGCATGAAAACACACACACACACACACACACACTTCCTTTCATCACGATGCTGCGTGTCAGTGTGTCTACCCTCTGTTGGGGGTGCTGCAACTCTTTGTTATACTTCTACACCACTACAGTATGCCTCTCCCCCAACGACTTCACCTTCACTGCCGCAACTATTGTTAGGAGGCCTGTTACTTTTTTGCCATGGTTGCTCAATCCTCACTCTGCTGTGCTACAATCTGCAATCCTGTTACACAGCAGCCCACCATATGATAGGCTTACCATCAGCACAGTTTCAAACGCTAATAGCCACAGTCCGACTGCAGAGTGCTGATGTAATTCAATCACCCTAATGCATTGTTTGAAAGCACTGTCTGTGTGACAATTTCAGATGTGTCTGGCACAGCGTGCAAAGTCAGTTTTTGCATACGACTGGTTTTCCCTTTTTTAAAGATGTTGTTTTTCACAGGATCATCAGTTCTGATGCGAACATAGAGGTGTGTTTCAGTGTTTTTATGGAAGGGTTCAGTCTTTTTTAGAGGCAAAAACAAGGATCATTACTGTAATCAGTTAGCATGTTCGGCAGACGACTTCGTACTGTACGTAATGTATAATTTGAATGCTGGCGTGTGTGCTGCCTCCTGGCATGTCCTCAGGCAAAGCACCAAACCACCAACTGTTTCCTATGTTAATGGTTCACTAGATATTTTGGCATACTTTATTCACATGCTCTTCTCATCATCCTCAACTTCTCATCTTTCTTTTAAGAGTTACTGACTGAACACACGTCAGGCTTCACAGTTCATACCTCCGCTCTGCTGGCCACTTGGAAGAAGAATGCATTTTGGGTCCACAGGAGAAAGTCTCAATTTATTATCTACTTTTTTCGGATTTAGTAACTTAAGGTTAGCACAGAATGAGGCCCCCATATTCTAATCATCATAATCAGCTAGGAGCATATGTGTAGAAATTATCTCAAGTCTAATGAAACCTGAAGCAGCAGGACATGTTTCCACACAAAAGTGTTTCCTGTATGTTCAATGCTTTGATGGAGGCGGGTCGGTGGTTGGGAGGGGGGTGACAAGAACATGCTCCTGTTCCCAGGCAAGCAGTTCCCGCTTCCTCTTCGGGCCCTCAAATAACGGAAACTAGAACCGTAGTGATTCAGATGTTGAATATGACGTTGTGTCTATGGTCTCCCATGTTTTTCAATTGGGCTCAAGTTTTAAAATCCTTATGTTAGAGTTCTATATATATTTATATACCTTTTTAAAATGTGGAAAATAATTCTTTTAGTGATGCTTTTTTCTTTACCATATTTTAGTTTTGAAAACACCATACTCATCTAACTAATTCTAAGCGTTTTGAAAGCTTGTGGAAAAACTGAGAATTTTCTGGCTGAATCACTTCCATCTCTGTTGTTGCGGTTTGTGTGTGTTTGTGTGTGCCTACCCTCTCATGTGAATTATATCATTTAATTAGGATCTTTCCATTGACACTCACAGTAAGACAGAATTTACCACAATGTGAGGGAACAGGTCTGACAGCCTCCCTGTAACATTGAAACACCATTTGCACAGTGGTAGCTCATTATCCTTTGGGTCTGCACTGACTTCACTGAGCATATTAATTAGGTATTTTTTTCTTTAGCTGTTTCTCCTGGTAGAATCCCACGTATGGAATTAACACTTTGTTTAGCGGGGATATGTCTCAATGAGTATGAACAATGGTATCAATAACATCTTTCTCCATGGCAACAATGTGGAGTATTTCTTCCTGAAGCTGATGTAGATATTGTTTTGAATAATATAGACAGCTTGAATGTGGTAATTAAATGGCACAGAAGTAACTTTTTCTTTTTTTTTTGAAGATGAAGTCCTCCACTAATAATTACCAATGTCCTCCATTTTTTTTCTCTCTCTGTTGTGCACGCACGCACGCACACAAGCACTTGTGCATTTATCTATGCTAGGTGTCCTCTCCCAGCCATCTGGGCTATCCATCAGGTCTCCTGAGCAGGTATAATCCAGAGGGGAGTATCTTTTTACAAGAGTGCCGTTAGTTTACGAGCTGTCTGCTCTCTGGCACCATCACTTTGTCCTTTAGATGAGTTAGACCGTTCACAACTCTCACAGCGTTCAGGGTTTATAGGAGGAGATCTTAACTTTTTAATACACTGCATGATAAAGGTGTCTGCTATTAGTGTTGTTATTCTGACCTCGCTAACAATATACTGTTCGATGACATGGGGCCAAAGGAACAAGGGATGGCAATTACATGCTTCTTTTGTGCTTTGGATGACACAACCGGCAGACATTGCAGTTGTATAGTACACACATGTAAGTGTCCTGACTTCTCCATTTGCTAATTCACATATATTTCACATATATTTTCATAATAGAAATAGAGCACATAACACTGTACTCTAAGGTAAGAGAAAAATGTACTAATAGTCATGCTCTTTGAGTTTCACACCACAATACACGTGAATCTGTATCGCCAAAGTCTGAATTTACAGATTTGCTAAGTTAGTTCCTGTGCCAAGTGTGTGTGGTATTCACGTGTGCGTGAGTCGCAGAGAACCTTGTGGTTTTTTGCACCAGTGGTCTCGCTCCGTCTGAATGATGCCTGAATAGTGCATGGCTCCGGCCCGCCAACCGCCCTCTCTCCTGCTCCCGTCAGCTCCTTGCTCAGCCAGCACTGACTGACAGCACTTCTTAACTTCTCGCTATCTTCAATTCTTCTTACTGGCCTTGGTACAGAACCGGGCACACTGGCAGGTAGACTGACTGACAGGTATGCAGACATGGAAGAGGTGCAGGTGCACACGTTGTCATACACACAATTACGATCACATATATACACACTCCAATACTTCATTTTATTTTTTTCGCCTACCCAGCTATTCCAAAACTTCGGAATGCCTGATCCCACTTTAAAATCTGATATTCGTCTTTGGCCCAGTTGAACCTTTAATGAATCACAATCATACGAGACTGACATGAAGTGCATCCCTATATATTTCTCATTTCATGAACTGAACCATTCTTTGTGCATGATGGCCTATGGCAATGCAGTGCAAATGCACAATCCATTAACATACACAATTCGGAGATAAGCACAATCAGACATCCTTACTAATATTACTTGGCTGCAAAAAACTGCATAAATCCCCCTACGGCAGTCCCATGGTTTTAGTCCTCTCAGCCCCTTCTGAGTAAATGCACGAGTCCATTGGTGGCACTTGACTGTATTGTTGGATTCTGGTGTACGGGATTATATTCTTAATGGCTTCTGAGATCTAGCCCCAGTTTTGGAGAATGTTGTTTTGTGGCCAAAATGTTAAAAGAAATGTTCCTCTGACCCAAATGTAAGTGGTTCAAATCCCCATGCAGGCTGAGAGAATCTGGGCCAGAGAGGTGAATAGGACACATTCTTGTCCTCCCTCAGCAAGTACATTCGAGGTTGGCCTTTTTTATCCAGACGCCCAACCCCATCAGCTTCACTGGAGCTGCTACCGGGGAAGGTACACGAGTGCCTGATTGAGGAACTCCATCTTTTATACATTTGATGTGACCTCCTTCTCACCCTCTTGGAACTATTCTAACGCTGCCACACTTTGGTTATTAAAGCTGGGTAATACATATGAATGAAATACAAACATGGTATTTAGTTGTATTTTGTCCTCTGAATCTTGCCAGAGTCATTGAGCATTCATTACCTCTGAGGGTCCCAGATCAGAGCAGCTGTTGTGGGTGTTCAACAGAAGGTACATGGTGTCCTAATCGCCCCCTGTGGTCCTCAGCTTAACTCAAGCCAAGACAAAGTGCACCCCTGTAAGTTCATGCATAATGGAGTACAGTAGTGAAGAACACAGGGGAAGACTCGCAGCCGTTGCCCTTGAGTTGCACATTGCTAATCAAACAGGTGTTTTGTTCATGCTGGTGAGGAGCTTACTGGTGGGTTGAGTCTTCCTACACGAATCCCCTGAGGTCTGCGCCTGCCAGCATGATAAACATCTATAGTACTGATCACACTAATTCCTATACATGTACACAATAATGTGATGCTTTACTGGTCCCGATAGGGAGATTCTGTTTTCTTTCCTCGCTTGCCGTTATAAGTGTATACTTTGAAATGATTGCCTGTGGGGTCAATTGACTGTAAATTGTGTTTTTGCCTCAGTGAGGTGTCTGTGCATTGTTTCTGTAGAGACTTGTTAAAGGCGCTACTTTAAAAATTGCAATTAGTGGAGTTTTTTTGCTTAACTGCATAGAATTGTGTGTGTGTGTTTGGGGGGGGGGGGGGGGGGGGGCGCGTG
>CAAKHC010019111.1:24841-43551 GCA_901007825.1 Macroramphosus scolopax
GCTGACAAATCTGTCAGCTTAAATAGGCTTGTTTGCATTGTTAACTCTCTTCCCCTAAACTGACAGGGACAGCTGGTCCCTCGACGCCCCCGGGACAGTTGCTGAAACTTTTCACCCACGTTTTCCCGTCACACTCACCACAATATATTAATTTGGAAAATATCATGAAATGCCTTTTTAATTTATTCCAGCCAGGACATCGCTGTCTCATCCACAATGAGCAAGACTTGCCCTAGAGAGTCACACGTGTTTCCTGAGAAATGAGCTAGGCTCCCGCTAATGAAACGACATCTGCAATTTAGCTTGTATGTCAACTATCTTCACGCCGCCCTCTCTGTCTCTGCCCACTGCGGGGAAATGGAATTTTACCCCTCAGAAATGATTTCTCTGGGATTGGAGCTGAGATGAGTGCAGTTATACAGCAAGCATTTAGGAAACGGGGGTATAGACTACGCTTAATGTGAGTGGATTTTAATCAAAATTAAGCATCACCATAGAGTTTATTTCACAGATGGACTATGGAATACATATTTCTTAAGGCAAATCTCCTCTCAAAGCAGCCTTTTAGGTGAATTATTATTCCTAGAATAATTTACCATTGTCCTTCAATTTCCTATACCAGTGCCAGTGTACCGGTACTCACGATTCGCAAGTATAGAGTCTGTCGGAAATTCTCTATAAATGATGCTCTGTTCTAAATGGGCACAGCTGCTTGTTCTGCGTGCCACATGATGCCCGGTAAATATTTGCCCCTTGCCCATTTCCAAACACACAAGGACACAACCGCTCGCATCGATTCCTCTTCAATGCACTTGTCATTTCATCCACAAGCAATTTGCCTGCAAAAGGTTAAGTTACCAGGGTGGGCAGAACTATGGGGACATCACTGCAGCATCAGGATATAAAGACCATTAACCAACTTGTGCCTCACGCCCCTTCGACCCTCGTCTCTATACCCCCTACCGTGAGATTAATGCCAGGTGGTGGAAATATAACATAGTTTAATTAAGCCTGAGCCCACAAGATTCATGAACTCATTTCGTTGTCTGACAGTGCAAATGAAGGTTCAAAGGGTGCAAGGCAATTGGAGGGACACCCTTGACTAGCTGTTGGGAGCATAATGAATGTAGGGCTGCACATAGAATAACGATTTCACTAGGACTTTGTTGAAAATGGTACATAACTTCACCGTGGCTGTCCTGCTCCGCACTTAGATAGATGTCATTAGAAGCAGGCTAACGGTGCATTCAGACATAGAAAATACACACCTACACATGATATCCAGAGGCGTGGAAAATTCAACCTACCATTATGGTGTGATGTGGAATTATATGCAAAAAAAAAAAAAAGCCTAACTGGCTGAAGTCAGTCTTTCATGAGCATCTATACCTAACACATCTTTGACTCCAGCGCCCTCCCTGTGCTGGCAATTATTTTGTTTTGCAATGTCACTAACATGAGCTATGCACTTGTACAGTGGGTTTCCAACCGTAACAGGAATAAGAAACATTAGTTAATGAACTGATTTGTAAAGCGCCGCCTGTTCAGTGAGACTCCTGCTGTCACCTTCCTCATAGTGCTGGTGATTTTTAGAAGACGAGTTTAATATGTACGTTCAGTCATGCCTAAGAGCCTCATGGGCAGGCAGAACTCACCTCTTCCTATTATCTTTATGTCTGAACACACTGAAAGTTGGTAGCAATACGCTACACTTCCCAACATGTTGCCTTCCATCTGTCATCCTAAGGGGAGCAAAGGGACACGGAGAGAATCTGTGGAGAACTCGAAGCTTCATTATTTGCGGTCTGTTTAATGTTTGAGAGTTTTTGAATCTGTTTTTAAAAGCAACTTGCTGTTGCCCAGGTCATCTTTGGGTAATTGAAACCTTCCCAAACTGTGGGGTTCCTACAAACCATCGGAGCCATGCCGTATTCTAGATAACTGACTGTATTGAATGTCTATATAATTAAAGTCACATGGGAGAAGGTCAGGGAGAAATTTTAAGTGGAAGATGCACAGAAAGTCTATTGAATAAATGGCTACTCCGATCAGCTGAACAAGCTTTAATGCGTTTCACTCGATTTAGCCAATGGACTTAGCCCATTGCTGTTTAGCTGATTGCTATTTCCTGTTCTGCTATCTGTCATTGACTTCATTGCATTTGCCTTGAAGAACAGGCAAGACACAGTCGTTTGGCAGCATTAATCAATACCATTCACTCTGTGCGAAGGGCTTATCAATTACCTACCAGTGCCGTGAATAAGAACCTCGGAAGAGTTTGGCTTATTCATTAGATACATTTGTTCTTTCTTTTACTCAGAAAAGTATTTTAAGGCAGAGCTGTTTAATTTCCTCTCAAATCAATGTTCTCTCTTCCCTTCACTATTGGAATGCAGGTAAAACTGCTGCAGTGCAATTAGAAGTGAAGAGTTTTCCATTGCGTTTTATGTTCGTCTCAGTTGCTGCGGCAATCGTCTCGTTGAATGCTAATTTGTTTGTAGACCTGTAGGGCCGGAGCAGTGAATAATTGATGAGTTAATGTCATCCAGGTATAAATCCAGGAACTGTTGGAATTGTAGCATGACGGGTAACACGTGGAAAGGCACCAGTGTTTGGACGAGTTTTCCTATGTTGTGTTCTCATCACTGCTCGATGTTGTTTATTTCCTAAGCCAATGTTAACATTCTTACAAGTCACTTGAACAAGCCCTTTGTTATGTCATAGCCCAAGACAAATCTCAAGCTAGGCCGAAATCAGGTTAAAAAAAGATCGTTTTTAAATCACTAGATTGGGACATCATGGATAAGGTTAATGGTTGAAGTCAAACTGTTGCAGAGACATTGATCCCAAAAATAGGTTAAGTTCTGTTTTTATACTTGATCTCTTTACAGTGCTGTAGAACACACGCACGCACGCACGCAGACACGCACGCACGCACGCACGGACGCACGCACGCACGCAGACACGCACGCACGCACGCACGCACGCACGCAGACATGCACACCAACCAACCACTGTGGTGGAGAGGTGCACACGATGTAAAGTGCAGGCAAACTTGGAGAATGTCAGCCACCCTCTCCACAACATCCCAGCAGGATGGAGAAGCGGTTGCAGCAGACAGCTCATCTCCCTGCGCTGCAGGACTGAACGGTTCAGGAGATGCTTTGTCCCCACAGCCATCAGGTTTTACAACACCTCAGTCAAGAGCAGCGACAGACCCCGGCTGTCGGTTGCCCACACCCACTCCACTCTGTGCAATAGTCCCTTTAGGACCTGTAGGATTTAAAGGACTTTTTTTATGCTATTTATTGCCAGCGTTTTATTCATTTATTTTATTTATTTATAATTAATTCCAGACATGTATGTGAGAGCTACTGGATAGCTGAATTTCCCCAAGGATGAATAAAGTATCTATCTCTCCCTGTATCTCTGTCTCTCCATCACTCTCAGGGTGTGTGTGTGTGTGTGTGTGTGTCAGAGAGATAGTGCTCCATGCTGGATGTAATGTGTAGCACGGAGCATTAAACCATATTTTAGGGTCTTAATGGACCATAGGGAACTACTCTTATTCTTGAACCCCAATTTAAAAGTTCAATGTGCACCTCTCCATCAGATTTATTTTACATTATGGCCTGCCAGCTGTCCTTCTGGCCTCAGGAAAATGTAGGTAATATTCCACTTCTAACCCCATTAGATAACTTCAGTAAGAGAAAAACCCAGGAGGTTCGGACATTGAGAACATGGTCGGTTAGTTGATTGATTGATTCAGCTGTTCAAGAATCATTTAATGATCCAATAACAATTTGATAATGGCTTAAATTGGTTCATTTTATGTCACGGTAAATTAACTTCTTTGACTGTATCCCAGTTAGCCTGTATTCGCTAGCATACAAGGAAGCCTGTGACATATATTATATTAGGTTTGAACATGTAATAGATGAAAACATGGGAAATCAGAGATCTACTTGTCTTGCTCTCGAGGGGAATCTATGGAAGTTATGGAGGAAGGATCAGTACTTAATGGAACTTTTTTGGTATCTTTCAGAGGAGCTACGGAAACTCAGCTGGTCCGGAATCCCACGACAGGTCCGACCAATTACATGGAAGCTCCTTTCGGTAAGTTTTATCCACACATGCACTTCACACATGCACAAATACACATATACATTTGTGCAACGTGAAACGACTCACAAAGCTTTGCATGCCGGCAGACTCACATTAGACAACATTTCACACAACACAAGGCCCACACACAGATAAAATCGCACAAATAATAAACACATTATAGATGATCTCGCACACAAACACACACAACGTTGCTGTCATGTCCTTTCTTCCAGCCCCCTCCCCCTTTTTGATTTATGAAGACTCGTAACCGTCCTGTTTTTTTTTTATACCTTCAATGGGGGAAATTAATTGCGAGGCATAAATAATTTATTCATGAGACACACAGTGTGTTTACTCATTAAGCTATTGTTGTGGTGTACAGCTTCTAGCCTGCCGAGAGACGACTGGCTCTTTGAACACCATGACTCTCCCATTAATTACCGCACAATAGCTAATGTGCCGAAGAAAAGATGTCATTAAAAGGTGTTTCTCTGTGTATGTGTGTGGCTGGGTTTTTTTTTTTTCTGTTTGTGGTGGGAGGTTACCAACTGGGTGCTTCAACCATTGACGACTGCTTTGTTTGGTGCTCTACTGAAGTGAAGCCTCATAATGCCATGACGTTGCAAAGCACTGCCTGCACTGCATGCAGCCAGGCAAAGCGGACGTTACAGACGTCTAGTTGACTGTACGTGTGCAAGTGTGTGTGTGTATCTGGAGGTTTTGGCTTATCACCATGGATTATATCCTATTAATGATTTGTTCATGACAAACCATGAATCGGATAGTTGTGTCCGTGTATGTATGTATATAGAAAGTCCGGGAACACAGCAGAGAACTTCAGGGTTGTATAAGCACAGCCACCCTGGGGTCTGTATGAATGACTGTTGGGCTGACTGTGCCTCACTGCAGAGAAAAGATGGAGGGAACAAAAGTTGTGAGGGTGAAGGGCAAAGAAGAAATGTAAAACAAGAGAAAGGAAAATAGTGACGATATGCAGTTTATAATCAGTATAATATAACAGTAGATCCATATTTACTGAACAATCAAATATGGTATCTGTCATCGCAGTATTGGCGAGATGATGTGATCTGTTGTCCAGAATTGACAGCTATGTGTGGATGGTGTTCACACCTACATGTTTGAGATTCAAGGGATGTAGCATGGAAAGTATGCCGCAGAAAATTATAGTTTTATTGTTTTTCAGCATTCAAATGTAGAATTCTGTGGAACCGGCTCAAAGAAACCCTTCTGACGATCACATAGACTGTTTTTGCAGTAGTTGCATTGACTGATGCCAAAGCTGGATGCATTATACATTCCAAATGGCTGTCTTTTCTCCCCAAAAATCCTGGTACGTGCACAGCGCCCGTGTCTCACCCAGGCTTCTCCAAGCTCTGACAGCCTGAAGCCAATTCAGGACGCAAGATCTGATTTGCAATTTTCTGCACGCTGAAATCCAAGCTGGCGCTTTGCTGTTTAACATGGTTAGAATAGGCTGTTATATTTAAACTCTTGTTTCTCTCTTTGAAGGAGAAAGACAGATTAGAGGAGATTTGAAATGTGGTCAAACGGACGACATTCATCTTCATTGAGGACATTTATACCGAGATGACGTTAATAAGTACGGAGGACGTATTTTTGACAGGACAAACTTTATATCCATATCTGAAGTTTCATCCAGCCCGAGGAATTCAAAAGGCATTTCTAGATCTTCGAGTGTGAATTATCTCGGGGTTAGATCCAAGACTTGGATTAAAGCTTACAAGAAGGGCACAATGTCAAAAGCCCTCATATCTTCTGAAGTGTCATAACACTCGACTGCCTCTTCTGTCCTGTGTGTGGTACGATCCATTGGAGAAATAGATAGGAGGGATCAGGGTCGAAAAATCTATTCTCCATCCGACACACACACACACACACACACACACACACTATCCATAAACTTGGCACCTAATAAAACTTCACTCCAGTAATGTCCCTTGTGCCCTTCTCCTGCTCACCAGTGTGCACCAACATTTTTGATTTTCTCTCTCCCCTCCAGCAGGCTTGCCTGAGCCATGCTCTCCTGCAGCCGACGAACAGGAGAAAGACTTTTCTTTTCTCTGCAGCTCTATAATGCTCTCCTAATGGCCGGCGTTTACCGCAACATCACAGAAATTGTACATAACTGTCTCCACTGTCATTAGTCATCGTGGATATTAAACAGCCAGAAGCAGGTGAGAGAAGATTTTGGACAGGGAGAGAGTATTTCGTTATCCTTACTGGAGCGCTGCATCCACCTGTTTTCACTTTGTGAGCAGAAGGCTCCACAGGTTGCCCCCGGCCTCCGAAACGCATCCGACTAAACTTCCCATTATTTCAGAAATAATACCATCTTATTTCATTTGTTTAAAGAGCACTTTGTGTCCGAGCCCGGAGGAGAAGGGGAAAAGAAATTAAATGGATTTTCTGTTTTGTGAAAGAATGTCAGCCAGTGGCAATATGTACATTTGCTAATGGAGTGTGGCTGTTGAGTGTGAAGTGTTTGGAGAGCAGAAAACTAACCGGCTGTGGAAATATTGATAATTCTAAGGGGTTGCACTGGATGTATTCGAGAGCAGCAGCACTGATTCAGAAATGATTATGTTTAACTTTTACCATACAAGAGTACCCGTGATTATGTTGGCTGAGAGGAAAGAACAATGTTGCTTTTTCATTTTAGGCAGACAAACCTCTGGGTGGGCAGAAGTTCAGAGCCATCTCACCCCATCAATGTGTTCGCTGGAGTAGTGCAGCATACAGACTCACTGTCAGCTCTGAATATTTATGACAATAGCAAACAGCTTTTTGGGTCAGGATTTAAATGCCTTTCTTTAAAAACAATTTAATTTGTGCATCTGTAAAGACATATACTCTGCATCTGACCCTCTCCCTGTACGGTTGACCCATGTGAACGAACCTCAATAGTAAAGACAAGTCAAAAGCACTTTAAGACCTTCTGCACGTGCGCATTGAATTTCCAACATTTAGTGGGTTGCAAATCTAAAAACATTGAAAAAGCACCGAGGTCCTCCATCAGCTCAGCTCAAAAGCTTTTACCTGCAAGAAACTTTGATACTCTTGTTGTACACTTTGATTCCTTCAGCCCCTCCGTGACCCGCTGTTCCCCCGAACTGTCCGTCACCATCGGCTACAGTTGGAATCTAAGAAACACCCAGTAATACATATATATTCTACGTTTTAACAGACACACGGATTAAAGTTTGTGCGGCAAGATGTGCGCTGCTGTCTTCGTCGACGTTAGTTCATCCGTAAAATGGACAAAAACATCCAGAGAGAAACCGTCCTTTTCACAGGAAGTAAAGTTGTGTCTGCTCAACTTTCGCTCTGCCCATAGCGGGACGGTTTGTTTCCACTCTGCTTCCAATTTAATGCGCTCCTGCTAAGTAAAAATCAATTTAGATTGTGAGAAGGCTTAGTAAAAAAAAACTATTTCATTTAAATTCCCCAAATGGATTCCCCGAGCATATTTCGCCTGTTTTTACCGAGGGTTTACTCAAGTGGAAGATCCATTAGAGAGATGGAAGGATTGAGGAGTAGATTGATGTAGGGAAGAGTGAAGAGATGAGGTTTATGTAGCCTGATTAACAGAGGCAGGAGAAAGCTCTCTGCTGCCACACTGGCAGGTCACGCAGAGCCGTCATGCATTTCCGCTTCAATTCCAGTCTTCCATCGCTCTGTTTCTTCCACTCGCCCTCCTTTTTAACCAGTAGACCACAAAGGAAATTAAAATCGTCACTCAGGTTCAGGCAGCAAACGTCCTCTCCTGGACATTATAATGCATTTTACTGCAAATATCTTAAATTCTCTTCAAAAACTTTCCAAGACGAGCTCCTTTTTTTTTAATAGTTATTCTTAAAGTATTTAAAAATGGCCATGAAAAGTTATTAACCTCACCAGAGACATTACAACAGATACATTGAAATATGTCCCAAAATCCTAGCAATAAACAATACAATAAATCCCCTGTGCAGTGCATGGCTCACTTAATTGTGCTGCCACCCTCCTCATCTTCAAATCCCCCTGTGTGTGGATGGTCCTGTCCTATCAAGCAGCAACGCAGCTGCAGTGCGATTGACCTCCACTAAGCTGTCCATTAACCTTCCACATGCACATGCTCCTCTAGCCTTCACTTGGCAGAGTGCATCCAACACCGGAGCCCAGTGTTTTGTAGCTGGCCTGTTGTGTGTTGTGTTTGTGTGTGTGTGTGTGTGTGTGCGTGTGTGTGTTTGCATATGGAGCAGTTTCAAGATGTGACGGATGGGCTTTTTGGCAGATGGCAACTGTGGAAAAGTCACAGACATTGCTTAGCCTGATTTCCATGGGCAGAAATGTGGCCGTCTGGCTGACTGGCAGCGCCGACGGAGAAGCAGCAGTCAGGTGGATGTGACATGTGGTGTCCATGAGTCTGCCTTCTTTTTTTTTTTATTAAAAAAAAGGCTGACAGGGATTTACATTTTTGTTATGAAGGGGTAGTAACTAAAACCAACAGAACAGAACGAGACAAAACTTTTTAATGACGTCATAACATGTGAGTGAGTGGGACCCACCGTGTTTGGCTTCGCTGAGTGTTCTTTTGACAGTTTAGTTTGCCCACGACTTCCCTATGACTCCCAGTTTCTGTGCTATCCAGATGTGTGTATGTGCCTGCAAACAAAGTTTAGATGTGTGCAAGCAAAAAAAAGCCTTGAGAATCCCCAGACTGCTGTCGCGGTCTTGTCTCGGTAAACAAATGAATATAAAAGAAAAATGAAACTCATTGTTGCTGCTCTGTTCCTCCAGACAGGAGCCCAAAATGGATACTACGTGTCTGTGCATGCGTCCTTGCCTGCTAGCGTGTTTCAGGAAAGTGACACCTCCAAAAGAACAAACAGCAGATGACTGAACAAGAAGCTAAATGTGTTGGAGAAATGCTGATAGGAATTGAAATCCACGTCAATCTTTTTCTCCCCTCCTACTCATTTCCTTGCTCGCTAACTTTCACTCGCGTACCCTTTTTCTAACTCACTCACTCACTCACTCACTCACTCACTCACTCACTCACTCACTCACTCACTCACTCACTCACTCACTCACTCAATATGTTTCCTACTTACTCACCTTCTCACTTACACCGTCACTTACTCACTTACTTAATTACTTACAGACTTACTTAATTACTTACAGACTTACTTAATTACTAACTTACTTACAGACTTACTTAATTACTTACTCACTGACTTACTCACTCACTTGCTTACTTACTTACTTACTTACTTACTTACTTACTTACTTAGAGTTGGTAGTTGTTTATCACCTGACCCATCATCATCCTCATTGCCAAGTTCCATAAAGTAACACTAGGATACTTCAAGTAAAATATCAAAGATTAAAAAGAGGAAATCAGAAGCCTGTCTTGGTCTGGAATTTACAAAATCTGCATATCAGATTCTCCAAAGCTCATTAATGAGTTTAGCTTCAGGTTAAGCAAACAGGCAGCAGGTTGTGTTTTCATATATGGACAGACATGACATTTATTACATGTTAAGCAGCAGTCTGCTGGTTTCCATTGCTGGGCTCTGACTTTCAGGTCTTGTCTTGTTTTGTCACAATAGAATATAAAAAAAATACCTGATAAAAGAGTGTCAGACATCTGCACTTACATTCACTTGCCAATTTATTATGTTTATCAAGACAGAACTAATGACGTATAATACAACAGCCACGCAGTAAATCCTCCGTTCATTTAAGATATTAAACTAGTTTCCATTCGAATGTATCAAAGATGTTGATCCTCTAATGTCATGCAAATAGTAGGAGCTGGTTGATCGAGATAATCGCTGCGTTTCTGCCTCTTCTCCCTCTGACGGAGTCAGACATGCCGTTTCATCTCCTAATTCCAGTCTATTTCAAAGCTTGTATCTTAGTGTATTAATTAGTGTAGAATCCTGATTTGACATTAGTTCATTGCTCATGGGCTGTCTAAAGTCACCGCTTTTTTCCTGCACATTTTATGAAAACATGTCTTTGAAAAGTGTCTTCTGCCTCACATTCAAACGTTACACAGTGTCACAATCTCTGCAAGCTCTTGTTGAGAGCGGAGGAGAGAGAGGAGTCTTTTATAATGTATATTTATTAAACTATAGTTCAACAGCACCACAAATTGCAGCCTCGGAAATAACCACCCTGAAATAGATCTTCGTGAATCAGCCAGAAACAGATTCATGCACATGCATAAAAGAAGACAGGCGGTGAAGGACCACTACAATATCAATTCTAGCATGTCATTTCTCCGCATTTGCTGGAGTCTTTAGAGCCAGCTGTCGTGGTTTAGCTGTGTTTTGAATATCTTTGTGCATATCTCAGTCCCCGTGGCGCCAGCTCACACTTGTAAGAGACTTGAGATTTGTTGTTCAGTTTGGAGTTGACTTTCTCCTCATTGCATAAGCCGGGCTGCTCAAAGGTATATCCCCCTAATAGGCGAGGAAGCATTTGGTCAAACAGCAGGACGTTTTGTTTTGCAAAGTCAGGGTGTCATTCACGGACTTTTGCAATCCCATTCGGCGGAGTGATTGATCGGACTCGAGACAAGGTTTTAAAACAAGAGTTTAGAGACAAAGGCTCGTTAAATCGTGTATACCGACACACACATAAATAAGGGAGAAACAGACAACACCAAATGCCAATGCGGTTACAAATAAAAAAGAAGACGCTCTTACCGAATAGCTACAAAGCTGAATTAATGAGTCCCATGTGTAACCCACCAGTGTGTGTAGAACATAGGTGTGTAGGTTTAGACAGTTATAGCCTGCGGTGCTATCTGCACTCTGTAGTTTCATACATGACAAATAATTAGTGCAGACGTGTGATGCAAACATTTGATAGAACACATATACTGTTGCCAAGTTAAATATAGACAGATTTAATGATGTTAGATATCCAAAGGATTCGTTTGAAACTTCTGGTAGAGACGCTCAACCGCTGTCTTGCTGAGAGGATCGATACTGCTTTCATGTATGCTGAATATGAAGCTGGGAGACAGTTTGCTTAGCTCGGCTGCATATCTCTGGGGGCAACAGTCCTGTTTAAAAAGTAACTAGCTTCCTCTAATACTCATAGAATATTTGTCAAATTCAAAATGTATATTGATCTGATGAGGCAGGGAAGACTTTAGGACAAAAGTTTGAAAAATATTACACATTAGACAGTTTATGTTGAATATAACTTATCTGTCCTTGCATTATAAGTTTATTGTTTTTCTTCTTCGTCTTTCCCTTTCACATCTCTCAGGGTTACCTGCCAGCGAACGCAGAGAGGAGAGAAAACGTCCTACAGAGGAAGAGACAGGAATATTTTGGCTTCATCCAGCAATACTACGACTCTCGAAACGACGAGAACCACCAGGACACATACAGACAGGTATAAACAATGCTCACGGTGCGGATTTATTGTTTTGGGGTTCATGTTATTCATTGTTTTACTTTTTTTTGCTATACCTGTGTGAAACCTCGACTAGACCAATTACCAGACCGACTTCCTGTCACTAATGTATTCCCTGAGCACAGAGCCACGACACGTTTGTTTTTGTCTGTGTGAGAAACGGTGTGTTTTGACAGGATTGTGCCCTGCAGACAGGATTACTGAAACCAGTGATTTTTTGCAAAAAAAGGCTTTTCCATGCGTGTTCCCTCCATGTCCCTTTCCCTCGCGCTCCTTCATGTACTCATACGACTATTTATCTGTCTGTGTTGACATGATGGCTGTGTGGTCGAACTCTGCAAACTCAGAGAGCTGCGTAAATGAACATCGCTCTGGCTGAAAATAATGTCTACTATTAGTCTGTGTGTCTCTCTCTCAAATTTTACCACTCCACTGATGCTCGTTGATTTCAGACTGATAAGAAACCCAAATTCTGTTTTGTCCAATTTCCCATTGATCTCCTCTCCGCTGTGCCAGGGAGCTGCTATACTTTGTTTTCATGATTATTTAGATTCAGTGGTTTCTGCCAAATTCTGCTCGTTCTTACAGTGTTTGTGATGACAGAGAGAGAGAGAGAGAGAGCAGTGATGTCTGGGGATATTTTTATTTTTCCCTGTGTCTGTGTTTATGTTCATATTTATGCTTTGGCACACACAGATCGACACATGGCGGTGGGTTTATATGCATTTAGTTTTTTTTAAATGATGAATTTATACATGCACCTAACTTTCCCAAACGTCTTGTGTGTGTGTGTATACTCGTGCATATGGATGCAGCCGTTGTAGAAGTCCCAGCTTGTACTACAAGCTTTTTAGAAGCTGCTCCTTTATTCCATCCTAGAGGAACGTGTAATAAAACCAGGATTTGCTTTTTGGAAAGCTATCAGAATTCAAATTGCATTTGAAGCAACTGCGGATGTATATGTTAAGCTGCAATCTGTGAAAACTATGGGAAAGTAAATTCTAGTGCTAATTGCTCAGACAAGGGATTCCTCCGTAAGGAAGTGTTCCCAAGGTCAATAAACATGCAAAATATTGAGTGCATGAATGGGACTCCAGCCGTACTTGCGAATGTAAATGTGAGCGTGCGTGTATCTAACACTTTCTCTCCCATGCTGCTGTCAGATCCAAATAGACATTCCCAGGATGAGTCCTGAGTCTTTGGTGCTGCAGCCAAAGGTGACGGAGGTAAGGTGGACAAGACGGCGAATACGGTTTAATCTGCGGTTCTGTCGGCGACAAGCCACACAATCTCACAAACAGTCCGGTGCAAAACCCCCGGACTGTTTCAGTTGGCTTGGCTTCAGCCGCTGTCCTGCATCCGTCTGTCCTCCTCCTCACAAGTCTGTCCGCCTGTCATATTGTGTATCTGCTGGGGAGACGCTCTGAAATGGCTCTAATATGTGGTCCCACACAGACACACTAGCATAGCACTTTAGTGTCCAAACACAGACCGCCCAATATGTATAAACACAAATATTGAATCGCATTCAGGACCACCACTTCTATCCATTTCAGACCACCGAAACCCCCGTCTGCCTTCAATCAAGGATACCAATCCACTAACTGTTGCTCTCTCTGTCTGATCTGATCTCACCTGCCGATTGCTTCAGTTTTTCTTTTTTCTCCCTTTCTCTCTCTGCAGATTCACATTGACATACCGAGAACTAATCCTCTTATTCCTCTCTTTCAACAAGCTTCTGTCCAAGAGGTGAGAAACCCGCCTGCTGCACGCACACCACCTCACCCAGCAGGGTTTTCCCCCCGCTGCTATTGGGTAGATCTGAGCGGTAACCATTAGCAACTAGCTTGATGACACATTAATATTATGTGGAATAAAATTCATATATATTCACATTATGATATGTGCTAATGATATCAGTGGGGGTCTTATTAGAGTAGTCATTATAACGTAGGAAAAGATGATTCAGAAAGAAAAGTGAGGCACATGAGCCAGAAACAACACGTCGTGTTTCCTTGTGCAGCTGATTGATGCGAGGAGTGGGAAAACCCTTGCTGCTGAACTTGGTCCGGCATGAGCAAACACAAATGCACCTAAAGACGTACAAACCAAGAACACGTCGCAGAGAATCACAGTGCATTCATGCATGTGATCAAACACACGTACGTCCACTCCGCCCGGCGACCACTCTCATGGAAACTTCACACAGTTCTGCTTTGTTTGTGCTACCGAACAAATCATAGCTTGTTACAGCGGGGTACAGGGTTGTAGAGGATATAGAAACTAATTATCCTGAAAATCTCTTAGGCAATATCTTTGATAAAGCAATAACTATCAGTAGTAATTAGGGAACGTTAGAAAAACATATGGCAACAAAGCACACATTATTGGACTACGATGCTGAATCCCCCAACTACCAAGGAATTGTTGTGGATAACAGGGTTACTTAAATACTTAAAAAATGCTGCAATTTAATTTCGTTTCTGCTGCTGTGTAAAGATAAGTTTGTTAAAGGTTGTCTCAGCAGGCCCAAGGGTCTATTTGCAGAGTTTCCCAAGGTAGTTTAACACTTTCAACACCATTCGTTTCCATGAGGTTAAGTTGACGTTATTACTGCGGCGCTTCAGGGAGGTCCTGTCATACATAGAACCACTGGCCTGAGAAAACACATATAGAAATACCCGTAATGAGGCGCCGGCTAATGAGGAAGGGCCATGGACTTCTGCAAACAGGTGTGAGCGTGCACACACACACATACACACACAGACACCTGAAAGAATATGCGCTGATTTATGCACATGTATGCACGTAATGAAGACATGTGAGGAGACGTGCTAACATTTAGCAATCCACAAATGTATGCAATGGCACATGTACACACTTGATCCAACACACACTACGCCCCGGGCAACGACACCTCCTGTTACTCCGTATATTAAAGGATACAACTCGAGGCTCTAAGGAGGGAATAAATAAGATCAGTCGATGAATGGCTCTGTGTGCTCGCCTCCCTTTTTATATTCAATGTGTATGACTACCGTATATATTCTTTGTCCTCTCTGAGCACATGTCGCTATTCATTACCTCCCCGCTCCTTGCGTCCAAATGTTAGCCACCAGCATGCTTTGAAATATTCCACCGTTGTGCGGCTCTGATATTTTGCTATGCATCAGACTCCAAAGGTCCTATTTTATACGGTTATACTTGCTGTTGTGCCGACCTGAAAATCATCCCCGCTTCATTTCATTCGGTTGTTCGTTTTTTCGGGCCCCCCTCTTGGGGTTCGGAGATATTTATTTTGAGATGGAAGGCAGTCAGCAGCCCATTCCATTTCAGGGACGAAGGGATATTGAGGCAATTCTGCATTGATTTCCTAGGTGGTATCTAAGTGTTTTGAATTTCTGTGGTTTTGGGAGACAGTATAGTCTTCACGACATGCTGATATTCAGCACTTCCCGATGTGAAAAGAGAACATCTCCTGAGTTGTGGTTAAAGGCAGAAGGAGCCGGGTTTTATCTGTAGAACTCTCCTTTTTCATTTCAAGCATTTAGCTGGTGCTTTCAGATGAATAAATCATCCCGCGTATGTGTGGCGGTTGACGGAGTCTCTGGCTGTTTAGATATTTAGTCTCTCGTCTTTTGACAGGGGGATCATCCTTTAAACCTGCAGACACGCCTCTAGGTATTGTTAACTTTGCGTGTGAGACGTCAATGAGAGGTTATTTGACTTGACATCATTTTCTTCCATCAGTTCCCTTTCTACCTTTTTTTTAAGATGATCCTCTTTTGGGTACCGGGGGTATGAAACTGTCAACCCAGCAGTCACAGGAAAGCTGCACAACGTGATATCATATGATATTAATGTGAGATTAACAGTATTTACCGGAATCCAACCTGCTGTCTTTTGAGGACAAAACAACCTTGAGACAATATTGTTTTGTATTTGAAGCGGGTAGTGAGTGTTTGCTGTGTTTAACATACACATTTTACCACACACTAAGGCTGGATTATTTCCCCTACGTAAAGCTGGTGTGGGCAGGGATAATGTGCATGTGCATGGGTTTCACTCCGAGCTGCTCTGTGTGTGATGCCAATGTGAAATATGCACAGTTTTTAGAGGTAGAATGAAAAGAAAGTCCCATTACCCACTCCCCCTGCTAGCACCAGCACCTCTCTCTGTGTGATGGATGGGGCTTTGATATGAAAGAGGAGGTGCGAGTTTAGAGAGTTACATCTTACCAATCTCCCTAACATTGATTGAATTACTTTAAATAAAAATGAGGGATTTCAGGAGCCTGGCTGTCCAAAAAAAGACATCACAACCACCATTTTTCTCTGCATAAAACAATGAGCTATGAGGTTATTTAGAAAGTGACAGAAACATGACATATCCCCCTCAAAAAATATGAAAGCCCTTGATGGGTGTGGTACAGAAAGTTGTGAATGTGTGTGTGTGTGGATTTTGGTGGAAATCCATCTGAGCACGAGAAAAAAACAAGCCGAACATCAAGCGTCCTCTAATTCACTCGGGCTGACAGCATTAAACAGTCACCCGTAACAAAGATGGAAGTGTGTGCCTTGCAAAAAAATATATTGAGACGGAGAGAGACGGCGACAAACTGAGTTAAAACCCGACGAGGAGAGACCAAAGCACGCAGCCGGGTTCAAAGTCGGCTCTTTTTTTGTGCTCAAAAAAAATGCAGCTGAGGAAATTGACATGTAAGGTGTTGCTCTGTGCTGACAATAAACACGAGCATAAAGATGAGACTGTTCAAATGTCAGACAAAACCGTTGCTACATCCTGTTCCAACCCAAACAATTAACAAATAAAAATACATGGAACTTTATGGCATCCACACCAAGAACAATAACTACAGGATAACTGTAAATATATAATCTAACACAACAGTGCTGAAGAATAGTAAATGGGATTATTTTGAAAGTGAAAGCCAATTAATGGGACATGTGATCTGTAAGTCAGTGGCTAGCTGTCCTTCCTCGTCTTTATTGGTGTCATTGCACATCTTTATCCCATACTGCCACCCCCCTGTTGATTAGCGTAATAGTTTAGCGTTCGCAGTACAAACAAAACATTGCAAAAACATCCCGCCGCAGCGTTACTTGTTTACAAAAAATCCACAGGTTGCATTTAATGTCCTTCTAACACGTCCACAAACAAATGCAACGGCGTTGGGATGCATCGCAGCTCTTTGATCTGCTAATGGTGGAAGATGAAATAAGTCCGGGCTAATATATCACTTTCAGAAATGTAGGTACACACCTGTAGTTTTGCCAGCCGGACCACCACAGCGAACAAGGATGATCTTATTCTACTTCTGTCCTTCCGACGAGCCCGGCATGCCTCAACCACTGTTTCCCACATCTCACTCACTTTTCTGGAACTGTACTATCTTGTGATTGGAACCTGTAATTCTAACCAGATTTCTATTGTAACGTTGGCTTGTTGATGGGCAGAAAGTTTAATCCATTAAAAGGGTGTTTATTGTAAAACATATAGTAAAGTCTTATACTTACTAAGTATAGCTTTTCTGTGTCATTAATGTAAAAGTGTTCAATCTGCAGGTTGTTGTTTTAACACTGCCTCTGTTTATATGTGTGTGTGTGTTAGATATTCGAACGGATCCTGTTTATTTGGGCTATTCGACACCCAGCCAGCGGCTATGTGCAAGGCATCAACGACCTAGTCACGCCGTTCTTCGTCGTCTACGTCTTCGAATACATCGGTGAGTAGTACCTCTCCTCTCTTTCACATTAAAAAACTCTCCAAAATGTTGTGTGATTTACCGTTTGATGTGGGGGGGATCAGTCATCCTTCGGCTTGCCGCTCCACTGCAAGTGTTGCCCCGCACAGCTCCGAGCGGCACCTTTCGTCGCTGGCAGGACTCCGGGTTCATTTGTTGGTTCATTACCACAGGCCACGGGGAATCAAATCCGCGGCTCTCAAGACGGTCTTTCTTCTCACGATTTTCTGGCCTTTAAACTCTCCCCCTTCACTCTCATGTACACTTCAGTCACAGTGTTTGAAGGAGTATTTTCACACAGTGTAGGTGTGTGTTTGTGCGACATTGTTCTCTCCAGACTCGTCTGCTGCGCGACTATTTTCTGCCACATTTTGGCAATTTACGGTTTTATTTATTCCCACCTCATTCTGTTGTTGGACGATGACACAGAAAAATGTGGCTATTATGTGTAATTGTAGATTTTAGTTATTGAATGGAAGCAGGAGGCTCCTTTCAGCAGCCAAGGTGGAGGTGTTCTTGACACTCAGGGGCAGTTTTTCATAAGCTTTCTTGTACGGTTATAATAGGCAGGATAAAGAACACAGACACAGAAGTGTGACAGTAAGTGATGGGAATTGACCCTTTGCTGTCACGGGAAGCTTTTAAGTGGTTAACAACTCCGCTGGATCCGCAGTTCTCCTCATTAATATAAGCTCCTCTTGTGTCCCAGCAGTATACGGTTTGTTTAGTTTTGTGGTTTCAATTTGTCTTTTTTTTTTTGAACATTTTGCCCCGTCAAGCTCTCTTTGAAGCCAATTCAAACAGAGACCCTAAATGGAATTTCCCTGCGGAATATCTTACATGCACCAACTACTATCACAGCAGAGGGTCGGAACCAACACGTTAAGTGCTGGCGGAGGACGCTATAAGTTGGAACGTCTGACTCCAGGCTCACAGCACGTCCTCAGAGTGGGAGTTTAAACCATTTCCTCTACATATGTCATGACTTCTAATTAGTTGTACTTCTCTTTGTAATAGTTTAATACAGTGAAACAGCACCACAACTACGACCTCCAAATGACCTCCAAGTTGAATTAAGAGCTCCGTAAAACAGTTTAGCAAGAACATGAAGCTCTGATTTATTGCAGGGTTTCTTTTATTAGACTGGATTTGTTTTTCTCCATGTGTACTGCTAAAAAAAAATAATATTTTTTTGCAAACTACTGCCTATTATAGAGGCATTCAGTTTCCAGAACAAAGTAGTAAAGAATATCTCAGAAATGTCAGTGATTATAAATCCCAACACAAATGATACATTTTGAAGGAAACATTCAGCATTCTTAAAGAAAGTTTTTGTTAACAGCACCGTGGAGACGGGGAAACATTGCTAACAACTGTTTGCATG